>JAJONR010005783.1:0-46629 GCA_029582245.1 Solanum etuberosum | reverse complement strand
CTTCAGCAACTCATTGCAATTTAACCCAATTCCTGTGAGAAAAACAACCATCCTATCCTATAAGAGTGTTTTTTTGGGTGAAAACAAAACTAAGGAGGTTAGCGAACGGTGTGCATAATCTAGTGATTATCTCAATAATGCTGGCACACAATGGTCAATCTAGAAGATTTTGAGCAATATCACAAAGTTAAGACAATTGATTCCCTTATAATTCTTCAGCAACTCATTGCAATTTAACCCAATTCCTGTGAGAAAAACAACCATCCTATCCTATAAGAGTGTTTTTTTGGGTGAAAACAAAACTAAGGAGGTTAGCGAACGGTGTGCATAATCTAGTGATTATCTCAATAATGCTGGCACACAATGGTCAATCTAGAAGATTTTGAGCAATATCACAAAGTTAAGACAATTGATTCCCTTATAATTCTTCAGCAACTCATTGCAATTTAACCCAATTCCTGTGAGAAAAACAACCATCCTATCCTATAAGAGTGTTTTTTTGGGTGAAAACAAAACTAAGGAGGTTAGCGAACGGTGTGCATAATCTAGTGATTATCTCAATAATGCTGGCACACAATGGTCAATCTAGAAGATTTTGAGCAATATCACAAAGTTAAGACAATTGATTCCCTTATAATTCTTCAGCAACTCATTGCAATTTAACCCAATTCCTGTGAGAAAAACAACCATCCTATCCTATAAGAGTGTTTTTTTGGGTGAAAACAAAACTAAGAATTCAAAAAGGATAAAAATGAACTCTTTTATCTTAAACAAGTCTAACAACAGACTTAAAGTCAAAAGCTACCAATCATACCAGTAAACCATAACATTCAAAGCTAATGTCCAACTCTATTGGCCAAATTAATGAATCAGCTCACATATGTTACTCATGTACACTTAGCAAAAGGAATATCATACATTCAAAGCTAATTCCAACCCTATTGACCAAATTAATGTATCAGCTCACATATATTACTCATGTACACTCAGCAAAAGGGATCAATTTCAGTTTAAATACCTGGATATTTGCATTGTTGGGATTATTCAAAATCCCATATTTGAATATCTGAGAAGGAATACTGAGCTGCTCATAAAGAGCCATTTTGTTTCTTGGAGGTGCTCTTGGACCTCCTTTTTCTGTATCATTAACATGAAGCCTTGGAAACATAGGTCTCATTAACTTCTCTTCACCCTTTCCTCTCTTCATTTCTTCCCCCTAATAGCTTCTCAACAGGTTCACCTAATCTCCAACATTCATTAATTCAATCCAAAAAAGGAAACTTCACCATACATTCAAGTTCCAAAATTCGAAGAAATCCGTCCAATTACATCAAATTTCTGCACTTTTCAGCAAAACCAATCAAAATTGAAGAAAACCAAGCAAACCCCACCTTAAAAAAACAAGAATTCTACCGACCCAGAAACCCAAAACACAATCTTTGCATAGAAATCAAGAGATTTCTGAAGCACCCAGAAGCAAAAAAGATGTATACTTTCTCAAAATTACTATTGTATTTTTCTGTGATCAGGTAAGAGGGCTTGTTGGAGAGAACAATAATATCAGGGAAGAGATTACAGTGAAGAAAAAAACAAGAAGTAATGGGAAAAGTCGGCAAAAGATCAAACGACTGTGTGAAAATGGTAGGGGCAAAAAAGTGCAAAATTGGAGGACCCAATATTTCTTAGATAGAACAGAGAGAAATGTAGAACATCCAATAAGAGAGTATTTATTTATTAGGACAATTAAAATACTTAGTTGGGATCACTCTCCGATAATTTAGTCTGTTTATCTTATTTTGATTTTATTTGATTTTACACGGAGTTTAAAAAAATAAGATTGTGTCTACATCTCTTTAGCTATAGGACTGTATATGGTATCGGTTCATAATTGGTTATTCAAATCTCATGTAAAGATACTTACTTTAGTTATCTTGACAGAAATTGTTTTATTCAGAACTTACGAATTTTTAAAATTTTCAATACTTATATTTCTCAAAATGATACTTTATTCCATTCTTTACATTTATATTTAAGTGTAATTAATATAATATACTTCTTCAATTATTTTAAAACAGATCAATCTTGAGAAGAACATTTTGCTTATTCTTCAGTAGCTCATATGAATTTAGTGAGTAACGGAGCATATATCTTCACTTGTCATTGCAAACTTTGTCACGACATTATTGAAAAATTATATAAGTTCATTACCCTTGAACTTTGCAAAGTGGTCAAAAAATGTGTTTATAAACTTCACAAATTTGTGCATATTTCATTTTTCTCAATCACTCATCCACTAAATGAATCATCGCTATATTAATTGATTCTCTCTGTTCTAAAAAAAGTCATTCAAAAATCATAGTTATTTTTTCACCATTTCACATCAACGACACTTACAAAAGAACACCCAAGTTCGATACAAAATCACCTCATTCAAATATTCTTTATCACACCTTCATTTTTATCGCTTTGCCCCTTAACCACTATAACCCACCCTTAACTGTCATAATATCATTGCCAATGATTTAGAAGCTAAATGTTGGGAAAAAAAATGTATTTGACACCAGTGGTGGATCCAGGATTTTTGTTGAGAGGGTTCGAAATATAAAGAGGTAAATATGTAAAAATTACAAGATGAAAAATCGAGCAAGATGGGAGGAAAACATTAATTTTAATCCATTAAATTTAACTTATATTGTCATGTTGTGTTTAGTTTCTTCCTACTCTTACTCTGCTCTATCGAGCTTTTAAAATTTCTAGTGTTTTTTTTCTTCTATTTTGAATTTTTTCTAAATTTTGAATTAGTGCACATTCAATCATATGTTACTTTAAAACCCATCAAGATTCTTTAGAAAAGTGTAAAGATCGAGTTACTAATATTATAGTGCATATTCAGAAGATAAGTAAATGACATCGTCGATTTTTTTAGTTCATTTAATTCAATTTATTAGATTAATTATTTGTTAAAAATAAATAAATTATGAACCAATCAAATAAGTTTAGTTTAGTTTTGATCTCTTTAGAATCGACTTGAAAATAGTAAGAAGGAGATACAATGAAATTAAGAGAAAAAAATTCAATTAAATAGATTTTATTAAAAGAATATTCACAACTTTTAAATTTTTCCATTCGATTAATCTTAAATTACTTTATTTTATATAATAGTTTTCTAATTCAATTTTAAATTTAATAACAATTCATCATTTTCTTAAAGAGTTTCTTTGAGTTAGTACATGAGAAGAGAGTTAAGTAGAAATAAAATGAGCAATATAAATAAGAAGAATAAAAGACAAAAATATAAAAACTGTGGCTAATAAATTTTAAAAAAGAAATAACATAAAAAGAAAAATAAAATTAAAAATAATACAATTTTAGATTGAATCCAAAAATAATGAGGCCTTTTATTGGGTATTCTAAGCCCAAAACCTGAGCCCATCTCAGCCTTTTCAAAGCAAAAAAATAGGTTAAAAATATTGCACTTACCTAGAATCAAACTCGGGACATTCAGGTTGACAATGAATCCCCTAGCCAGTGAGCCACGCTCCTCTTTAGTTGTTGAAAGGGTTCATTTTACTATCTATACGCTTAAAACCAGAAGTATACCTTATATATACAGTGTAATTTTTCGACGAGGGGTAAGCTCCACGTAGGTCCGCCCCTGTTTGGCACTATGAGGTTGTTGTGAAACTTGGAGTTTGCTACTAATGATCTCAAAAGGATTGGTGATAGTATTGTGTTAATTGAGTTTTTCGACAAATATGAAAATTTAAGTTGGTGGTAATTGAATTCTATTCGAGATAATTTATTATTTGTAGGTAACTAGTATAAACTTGAAAGACAAATACATCATCATTAAAGATTTTGAGTGTTGAAGAGATGATAATGTTGGGTTTTAAAGGTGTGAACAGGAAATGAAGGGTTGTGACTTTGTCAAATGGTTGTGATCTTTATGAAAGGTTGTATCTTATCTAAAGGGTTGTCACCGTTTGAAAGGTTGTACTTTTCCAAAGGGTTGTGACCTTTCTGAAAGGTTATCTTTTTTTCAAAAAGTTGTGACATTTACCCTTTGTTGGCTATAAATAGAGAGACTTTCTCTCTCATTTCTCTGCATTGAATTCTTCCCTTCTTCTGCATATATTTCTTACAAAACAAAATCGATCGATCGTGTCTGTGTGTGAGATTCGTTGCTGTCATTTTGAGTTCGTTGAAATTATTGAAGTTTGAGGTACCGCTACTTCTTTAATGGTTAATCTGTTTTATCTTGGGAGGAATTAATCTACAACCTCGGGTACTTGAGGGGATTAAATTCTTAAGGATACACAGTGAATTCTGTGGACTCGAATAGTTCTTTTATTTTTCTTTTCATCTTTTATTATTTCTGATTTGCTAAGATAACAGATAATACTGTTACGGAATAATGAACCTGTTTTTCAAAGTCCGGGAAAAAATTTGAGCTTTTCTCCTTGTTAAGAAAAAATGTCACAACTTAGATTAATTTCATAAGGTAGAAATATATTTGAGCATGATTGATATAATATACTTTCTTGATCATTTTAAGGTAGATTAATCTTGAGAAGAACATTTTGCTTACTCTTCTGTAATTCATATGAATTTGGTGACAAACAAAGTATATATCTTTCACTTGTTATTGCAAGTTTTGTCATTAAAAGTGTTGTTCCAATTCACATGACATTATAAAAAGTCATGTAATCATTACCCTTAAACTTTGTAAAATGATCAAAACACGTGTCTATAAACTTAACAAATTTGTGCATATTTCATTTTTCCCAATCACCCATCTACCAGATGAATCACCACTATAATTCTTTCTACTCTAAAAAAGTCATTCGAATTATTGCTGATCCACCATTTCATATTAACAACACTTGCAAAAAAATACACAAGTTTTGTACATAACCACCTCATTCAAATAGTCTCTTTCACGTCTTTATCTTTATCGTTTTGCCCCTCAACTACGATAACCCACTCTTAACTATCATAATATTATTGCGAACAAATTAAAAGCTAGATGTTGAAAAAGAAGTCTTTGGCATTATGAGGTTGTTGTGGAGCTTTGAGTTTGCTATTAATGATCTCAGAAGGATTAGTGATAGAATTGTGTTAATTGATTTTCAGAAAATGTAAAAATTTAAGTTGATGGTAATTAAGTTTTATTTAAGATGATTTAAGATTTGCGGGTAACTAATCTAAATTTGTAAGATAGATATATTATCGTTAGAAATTTTAAGTATTGAAGAGGAAAACATTGTTGCTATGGAAAGATAATGAAGCCTTCAAAGTCCAAGACAAATCTAAACCATTTCGCAAGATTCAAAGGTAATTTAAGCATATTTATATATAAAAAAATCACGATTTGAATCAATATTGTAACAATAAGAATATATTTAACACAATTATTAATGAATAACATATGCGAACCATTTCTCAAAATTAATTAATCAATTCACATGAACATCATTTATTACATATTATACATTAGTCCAAACTTTGAACTTTCTTGTAAAAAAAAACCAAAATGTTCGAGTAGTCATTATATTATCAAAAAAGGACCACAATAATTTGAAGTTAACAAAAACGTGATTTGTACATAGTCGAAGATGCCAAAATAAGTAACTTTTTTTTCATTTGATATTTATATTGAAATTTGACTGAATTTAAACTTATATTTGGAAGTCTTCGCATAGGGTATGTTACTGACAAAAATGAATGACTGCCTTGCCACCTTATCATGACCCTTATTCGTTTAGACTCTTAATTAGTCTTAGGGGTCATTTTGTTCAAGAAATTAGATGAGTTATTCCGGTTTAAATTTTGATATTAAATTATTTCATATTCGGTTGAAGATAATAACTAAAATTAGTACTAAAATAAGGACTATAATTCAGATAAAATTTTCACATAAATGGTGAAATAAGTTATCTAAATTATAATCCTAATTTTAGTGTAAGAATTATAATCCTATAATACTTCAGTTTCAAACTTGTAATGAAAATTATGAAAACCTCCCAAATCAATCGAACTGAAACAAATCAAACCAATTACTTATAATTTTCGAGGTATTTTTATACCACACGAAAAATAAAATAACTTATTGTATTGTAAAAAAGTTGAATTGAATTGAATAAGTTTATCAGAGTTATGTTTAAATCTTCATTTTCACAATTTTTATTAAATTTAACACACTTAATTTGTAAAATATCAATAAAAGCTAAAAATATTCACTTTTACAAATTCAAAATACACATAAAAAAAATTAAATATATAATTAAGAGATTATTTCAAATTTATACCACCAAACAGAGGCGAGTTTTTTCATGTGTCTCGTGTTTACTTGGACAAGTTGTTTTGGATGGTTATTGCCTATTGTATTGTATCCTTAAATATAAATATTTATTTTGATTATCTAAAAATATATTATTATAGCATATAATTAAATTTATTAATAATGATGACTATGATCGTAACGTTGCTTTTTTCTTCTTCTCCCAAAATCATAATTACATTTTGTTTTTTATCATTTTTTTTCATTTATAACTTTACTTCGTCTCATACTTTTCTTATAGATGTATCTTTTAAATTACTAATGTATGACCTTATATAACAATGAAAATCGCTACAATCAATTTAAATATTATATTCATTAAATTCTATAGTATAATATAATATAAAAAGGGGTACTTTCCTATCTTTTGACATGCCGGAGTTGGCTGCTGGCATAACAGGGTGGTGCCTTACCAAGATCTAAATCTAGCGAAATCATACTGCTGCCGCTGCCCTTCGGGTAATACAATCTTGGAAATAGAAGAAAAAAGCTCATCATAACTTTTTTTGTGACTCTAACGCAAATCTAAATTAATTGAGATTTAATACGAATATTCATGATGGTTGATTACTTTGTCTTATGTATCACCCACTCTCCTTGACTTTAAAGAGTAAAAATAGGCATAATGCGTAAGATAGCATGAAAGCTTCTTTCAATCTCAGCCGTCCACGTCATATCAATATTAGATATTTTCCGTATTATATAATATCCATGGCAGAAACTAAACTTTACTACAGTATTGGAAATTCCGATAATGATGATTCACGTCGCCGGAGTTTTCATCCTCGTCGGAGTCGCCGTCCTTGCCGTCGTCGAAGGACGTAATGTTTTGAAACTTCCGTCGGAAGCTTCCAGATTCTTCGATGACGCAGATGACTCTGTTGGAACCAGATGGGCCGTCCTTCTTGCCGGATCAAATGGTTATTGGAATTATAGACATCAGGTGGTTATTTCGTATACTTTGCGTATTAGAAATGCTATTGTTTGATTTTGAATTTTTTGAATCAGTGTGAGTTCGTGTTTTTCTTCCGATCTACTTCGTTTTGTTTTTATAATATCTAGAAATTGTCTTTTTTTGAATAGTAGGTATTAGATGATTGCTGTTTATGGTGAAAATGTGAAGGAAAATTTTCAGTAAATGTATGTTGATGTTATGTTTAAGAGATGAATGAAAAATTTGAGCTGCTTGCATAATGTATTCTTTGTTTGGTAGAATGACAAAGTGAGCTAGAAAACACTGCACTTGGATAATTGTCTTTTATAGATGATTGCTGTTTTTGGCGAAAATACGAAGGGAAATTCAGTAAATGTACGTTAGATGTTATGTTTAAGAGAGAAATGAAAATTGAGCTGCTTGCATAATGTATTCTTTGTTTGGTTGAATGATATAGTGAGCTAGGAGACATTGCACTTGGATATTGTCTTTATTGCTGTTTTTGGTTAAAATAGGAAGGAAAATTTTCAGTAAATCTACGTTGATTTTATGTTTAAGAGATAAATGAAAATTGAGCTGCTTGAATAATGTTTTCTTTGTTTGGTTGAATGAGCTAGTGAGCTAGGAAACACTGCACTTGGATAATTGTCTTTATTGCTGTTTTTGGTGAAATGAAGGAGGAAAATTTTCAGTAAATCTATGTTGATCTTATGTTTAAGAGATGAAATGAAAATTGAGAGGCTTGCATAATTTATTCTTTGTTTGGTTAAATGAGCTAGTGAGCTAGAAAATACTGCACTTGGATGATTCCATAAAGGGTTATACTGCACTTACTGGAATTTGGACTTTTGGTTATATATATTGTGTGGTACTTGTTAGAATTAAAGGTTATAAACGAAGACTTTCATCATTATTAACTCCCGTTTGGCCATAGATTATTAAGTTGAAACTTGAATCTTTGAGCTTTTGGAATTCAAAGTTGTGTTTGGACATGCATTGTACTTGGAAAAAATTTGAAATTTTGTGAGTGAAAGTCCCAAACCCGCCAAAACTGGTATGAGCCAATTCTTGGGAACTTGAAAATATTGAAGCTCAGGTTTTGATCAAATTTCATGGCCAAACAGATATTTGAAGATACATTTTCAAAAACTACTCTCAAAATCTATGGTGGTAGCTTTCCAAGTTTGTGAAACTCATCCCATTAAGACAACCAGCCAGTTAAAAACGAATCAGTTTGTAATAAGTTTTGCTAAGACAACAGTTTCCTTCTTTTGATAGATTAGATTTGGGACTAGAGAATGGAATAAACCGGCTCCTAACTGTAACTATTAGGGAGTGTCTTTATAATATTTCTTTTCTCATACGTTTACTGATAAGCCTTGTCGACCTTGACTTCTGTATCAGGCTGATGTATGCCATGCATATCAGCTATTGAGAAAAGGTGGTCTCAAAGATGAAAATATTATTGTCTTCATGTATGATGACATTGCTTACCATGAAGAGAACCCAAGACCAGGAGTTATCATTAATAGTCCTGCTGGTGAGGATGTTTACGAAGGAGTTCCTAAGGTTGGTGTTTTTCATCATCATTTAGTATATACCTAAACTATACTCCTGTCTCATGTGCTATATCTCGAGGCAGGATTACACGGGAGATGATGTTAATGTGCACAACTTTTTAGCTGTTCTCCTTGGTAACAAAACTGCTCTTACTGGAGGTAGCGGAAAGGTGGTGAATAGTGGTCCAAATGATCATATTTTCATATTCTATAGTGATCATGGTGGCCCTGGGGTGCTTGGTAAGTAGCTTATGTATGCCTCTTTTGGTTGTTGCTTTGCTTTCTATATCTTGCGCTTTCATACTAATTTCGTCATGAAATTTTTGAAGGCTTGCATCTGAGTCAGCAACTCGAGAATTTCATGTGTATTGAATATTAATGACCATTGTCTCACTGCTTTCTACTGTTTGAGAAATAGATGATACCTATTCGTTCTGTTTCTAGTTAGGCAAGCAAATAATCTTTATTTAATATTATCTCTGGTTCTCTTATCTGCTGAATCGGCTTATACCTTTGAACATTCTGTTTGTTTTTGAGTTCAGCCTGCCAATTAGTTCACCAATAGAAATTATGGTAATGGTCCCCTAATCCAACCTCTCCCCAATCCCAAACTAAAAAAAATGTCTGTGGAAAAATCTCTAAGAAAAACAAAAAGAACACTTTATACTCATGGATCCAATATCACAGCTTAACCTTTCCTCTTTCATTGTAATTGACAATCACATGTCTGATTTTTTGTAATATAGATATCTGTGGTGAATATATTACCAGCAAAGGACTCAACATATTCTCTATCTATCTCGTCTCTTTGTAGTATCTGTTCATGAACCACTTTCACATTCAGTCATCAAGCTTTGAATTGAGCACCTATGTTTGTAGTTCTATATTGTGTGGATCAATAAGAAAGTGGTATTTTCTTGGGAGTGAATTTTAACAGATACTCCCTTCATTCCACTTTGGCATGATATTCTTATTAGCCAGTTCCTAACAGAATGACACATTTCAATATTTACTTAATGAGAAGCTTTTATAGCCACAGGAAGGCTATGACATGTTTAAGACCACATGTTTCATAAGTTTTGTACCCTCAAAAACGTTTAAGGAATATTTAAGACCACTCGAATGTCCTCCTTTTAATGAAGCATGTTTGATGTCAGTCAATTATATTTTCATAAACTTGGTTTATTGAATTATAGGTTGGATAAATTATATCACTGCTATGTTTACATATCTACTATACTGTCATGTGTACTAGGGATGCCTACCAATCCTTATCTATATGCAAATGATTTGATTGCTGTGTTGAAAAAGAAGCATGCCGCTGGGACATATAAAAGCTTGGTGAGCTGTTATATTCAATTGTTTTTTAAATATTTGTGAAGCCACTTTCGTATTTTCCCTTTTTTTTTAATTGTTTCTACTTTTGCTTACTATTTCCAGGTACTGTACATTGAAGCTTGTGAGTCCGGAAGTATATTTGAGGGACTTCTTCCTAAAGGTTTAAATATTTATGCCACAACAGCGTCAAATGCTGAAGAGAGCAGTTGGGGAACCTATTGTCCTGGAGAATATCCTAGTCCTCCTCCTGAATATGAGACCTGCCTGGGTGATTTGTATGCTGTTTCCTGGATGGAGGACAGGTACCTGTAGCTTCTGAACTTTGCCAGCCATTTTATATTATTAAGCTGGATGGTTTTGAGTTTTACTTATTTTGTCGTTGAATGACTATGAAGTTTGTTCTTGTCCTTTTTTTTTCTGGCTTTGCCTGAAATTCTTGAGATCTCTTGATTTATTATTTCCTCAATCTTAGAGGCTGAATTATTCTTATATTCCATGCGGAAGAATGTGCCACTTGCAAACAAAATTACATGCATGTGACTTGCCAATGCAAGGAGGGACTTGTTATATGTGAATTTCTGTTTCTGTTACTTGTCCTTTTCAAATTTGGATTTTACACTATGATCTGGATTTTATGTTTAAAGAATTATGGTTCTGCTTATAAATGATCACACTAGCCCTATACGTTGCTGCTGAACCATTTTGTGTCTCTATTTCTGAGCAGTGAAATGCACAATTTGCGGACTGAAAATTTGAGGCAGCAGTATCACCTGGTAAGTACTTTTGGACATTGAGAATTTGGTCATCTAGCTGATGTGGTAGTTTAGAAAGTAAAAATAATAACAAAATAAGGAATTTAGAATGCCGAAGCAAATGTATTGGTGTTGTTAAAAGAGAAAAGAACAAAGGGGTTTCACAAGTACCGATCCAGTGATATAGTTTCTCTCTATCCTTTATTATGATGACATTTAAATTATTTTGTGTATTTGCATCTCTACTGCTGTATTTTTGCAGGTCAAAAAGAGAACTGCTAATGGAAATACTGCCTATGGTTCCCATGTCATGCAATTCGGTGATCTACAACTGAGTATGGAGTCTCTATTCAGGTTTATGGGTACAAATCCTGCAAATGATAACTACACTTATGTAGATGACAATTCCTTGTGGGCATCATCAAAGGCTGTCAACCAGCGTGATGCAGATCTTTTACATTTCTGGGACAAGGTATGCCCCAACAAACGCCCCCTTAGTGTTTTGGTAGAACTCAGAGATTCCTGAGTTTGAAGAAAATGAGTTTGCACTAAACATAAGAAGCAAAAATATCAAATACTACATAACAAACCAGCAGGAAATAAAGCTGTTGAATCTTAAAGCACATATTAGTTAACAGTATGTCCTCCATGTTGCCACCATGGATGGTTTCATAACCATATTAATGTGGTATAGCTGGTTTCCAAAAAGACACTAGCATTACATTTATGAATGATAGTGATGCTAAACAGGCGGGAAACTTAGTGGTGTTCCAAGGTTGTGCTAAGCCGCAAGAGCTATTTTTAACAAGTCACATTGCAATTCGTTGGTCCTTATGTGTTTATGTATTAATTGGCATTTGGCTGCATTATTGAAAATTGGTGCCCAATTTGGCTGCTTATGATGTCATAACGAGCTGAGTGGCCATTGTGCTTCTGATGTGAAATGCTTTCTTGCTGACTTCCTATTCTTCCTCAATGCTGGCAGTTCCGCAAGGCTCCTGAAGGCTCTGCACGGAAAGTTGAAGCTCAGAAACAATTCACTGAAGCTATGTCACACAGAATGCACCTAGATGAGCGCATTGCGCTTGTTGGTAAGCTTCTGTTTGGAATTCAAAAAGGTCCTGAGGTGCTGAAGCATGTTCGATCTGCTGGTCAGCCTCTTGTTGATGATTGGGCCTGCCTTAAATCTTTTGTAAGGACAAAAAAAACTGCAATCTCATAGAACTCTTAATTGTTTGAGATTTGGTTCATCATCGTAGTTTGACAATTGTCTTTTTGCGACTTTTGTGCCTTGGAAATCAAACTAATCTATCGTATCTACAGGTAAGAACATTTGAGTCACACTGTGGATCGTTATCCCAATATGGAATGAAACACATGCGCTCCATTGCCAATATCTGTAATGCTGGAATTCAGATGGAGCAGATGGTGGAGGCATCAGTACAAGCTTGTCCTAGCATCCCCTCCAATACTTGGAGTTCCCTCCACCGGGGCTTTAGTGCGTAAACGCCATGGAATGTGCAGTCTCTCACTTTAATGCTGGTAATAATAAAAGTTGCTGTTATCAGTGTCATTTTGTGTCTTATTTGTAAATTGCAATTTGATCCTGGTATTACTGAAGTCTACCATTATTGGTAATCAGGATTCACGTAATGTTTGTAAATTGGTGCTCTGTAAATACAGCTGAAAAAGCACAACTTATCGTCTTGATTATATTTAAAGCACATTTCTCATTGCAAGTAAATGGCAAGTCTTCCATAATATGGGATTTTTCCCTCGAATAAATTAAAGGGAACCCATTGGTGAATGGAAATCTTAACGATAGGAGGGAGAGTTACACCAGTGTGCATCTTCTTTGCAATTTCATTAATCAAAGTCATATCCCGAAAACAAAGCATCCTATGTTAGCAGTTGTCATGGCTTGAATCTGTGACCTTTAAGTCACATGAAACAACTTTACCATTGCTTCTAAGCTCCCCTCGTCACAATAATAAGCATACTAGATGTATCATAATTCATATGTAAGAATGTCACCAGGGCACGTTATCTATAACACGTGCTCCCCTCGTCACAATGATAAGATATGCCAAAAATAATAAGCATACTAGATGTATCATAATTCATATGTAAGAATGTCATCAGGGCACGTTATCTATAACACGTGTCCAATTTTCTACAATTATTTACCTTAGATGCTTGAACTTCAACCATATGAAACTTCAAATATTTAGACTTCGTCAAGCCTAACTTCAAACGCCACATGTCTGAAGTTGTTCCAAAGAGTATCTTAAAGAAAATAAGAACAGATGTCTTCATTCAGACACAAAATTTTGGAAATTACTCACGTAAGTAAAAACAAGATTACTTCTAGTAAAAGAAAGGATTAAAGGCCTTGAAACAACAGTAGATCAGATGATTTTGCAATGGAAAAAAGAAGAGAGCTCATCAACACTGATCCGTTTGTATTCTTAGACTGACTTAAGACTTACAACAAAATGATTACTATACAGGAAAAAAGTGGAGGTGGAAAGGAAGAGGGGTGGGGTGGGGGTAGGGATAGGGGGTGACATACTGACCAGATTACCTATCCACGTTAGTCTCCGTCTCCATAGAACACTAAAACAAGAAGGATGAGAAACAGTACAACTATAGAGAGTTGGTTTGATTTGTCAAGTGTTTATGATATCATTGGCTAGAGACAACAACAGCATTTTCATCAGTTGGTGCCGAGTCAGAGGTAGCTGACTTCTTTGCAAGGGACTTGGGAATGTCAAGGTCATCTTGCACGCAACGTTGCTGAGGGTGGGAAAGAAGTGTACACATATGACGGAATAGGACACGAGTAAGCCCCTGACCACTCTCAAATATGTAACCCTCGTATTCACTGACATGTTCCAGGGCCTCGACAAGGGCATCATACACCTTTTGAGGGCAATTGTCAGGTCCGGGCTTGTCATGAAGGTAAACTACGTCCAAAGTGAAGAGCTTTTGGGTAGCAGGCCATTGATGCTGTGGTGGTATAGATGACCTACAATATAGAAGTACCTGCATAATAAAGAGAATACATGTTGATTAACACTTCCTAGCAACCAATTGTACAGAGAGAATAAATTTGCAAGCATTAGATGTTTATGAAAATGTATCGAATAATCATTTGCATAATATTGGCCTAGGACACACTTAAATGAGCAAACATGGTCAGTGAGGATTCATATTGCGGACCTTCAACTTGTTTGGGGCTGAGCTGTAGTTGTAATCATTCAGAAGAGAGCATCTAGTGAGAAATGAGAATGGTTCAAACTCATAAAAATTACCAGTAGATCGAAGGAAATGAGAATAACTGAATTTCATGAAAATAAAAAACCCTTTTAGATCCCACAAGACACTGAAAGATAAAAACCCTTCACTGATAGAGGAAAAGAAAGATCTTCTAGTCACTCTCAGAGTCTCACATTCAAAAGATTTACTTAGCTTCTATGTGGCTATCTTTTGAGGTAATTTCAGACCTTTTGCCACTGATTGATGCAGTACTTTTAAATGTTGCTATTGTAACAGACTTATTACTACCTGCACGTGGCATGGTACCGTAGACATGAAAGAATAAAAGGACCTGCACACACAACTCAAATGTAATTTTAAAACACAAAAGCAGTAAGCATTGTTCAAATAATCAAAAGAAAACACTTCTGATTTGACACTGTCGTAATTGGAGGTTTCCTGTATAAACTAGAACTTCTCAGTCAATAAAACTAATTGATAGTTGAAGGAGGTGACAGCTGGTGATTATGCTTGCAATATGACCTTGATACAAGTAAAGACCTTTTTAGTTTTCAGAAGGAAGTAGAAGATGATACTTTTATGCATATAGACACCTGAACCTACTCTCGGTCGCATCCTTCATTTGCCTTGACAAACACCATATGTTATCCTTATCAGATATACCTCACGTCCAACTTAACATCAATCCAAACTGGTGTGATCTTTCTCAGATTCATATGATTTCAAGAAGTTTATCTTCCCTTCTTCTGTAGCTTTTCTGCATCTGTTCCTCGTGATAAACAACTACCTAAAACACACTATTAGATCTCATTCTTTTTCATCTTAATATCTTTTCATTATAGGAGTTGTTTCTCTACGCGTTGGCAGCCCATGACCCAGTCTAGATATAGCTAATGCCACCTGGAAGCTATTTAAATTTTTTCTAGTCAACCTTAATACTAGAGACTAGTATCCTGCTTTAGGTCGCCTTAAATAAGGTATTTTCCCTGGAGTGGAGAGACCAATCTCTTGGGCTTTAAAGTGTTTTAGTGCAAGAATTAACATATGGAAAAGCAATATGTTGGTAAACTTAAAGTCAGCAAGTTTTCCGAAATGAAAATCTCGTTTGAGGTGGCTATGAGATGTGCAAACAAACAAAACACATCTTTTCTTTTTACATATACATAAGCACCCCCACTAACATCATGATAGTTAATTTCACTGCTACTGATCAAGGACTGATAATGAATAAGATGAATGACTAAACAAAGAAGATAAATCCCTTAATTTGGTAATCAAGGCTAATTTAGGCCGACTAAATCAACTAGAGAAGAAGTGTTTCTTTCCAACAATAGCATGTATAAGTGGCATGAAATAAAGCAAATAGAGGAAAGAAGAAAACTACATTATTAACTTCATCAAAAGAAAACTACATATTTAATTGTAAAATGCAAGTATGTCAAGTAGTTGATCTCCTTTCCTCCTTCAGTTGGATCTACTAGCTTTTCTGAGAACAAACTAAGGATTATGCTGAGAAACTATCTTTTCATTTTATTCAGAAAAAGAACCCAAAATATGTTACCAAAATTAGAATTATTTTCCCCATTCTCACATTGGTGCTAGGATATTTGGTCTAGCTGTGTTCTTAATATCTTGTTTGCCAAGATGAAAGTGCATCAAGAGTAGTCACTCATATGGTGCTTGTTCTCTGCAACATTCAACCTCAGAAACCGAAGACTCAATATTGGTTGAGACACACAAAACCAAAGTTGTATTTCACATAACAACTCGGATACCATTACTTATTGCTACAGCACTATCAACCACATGATGAAGCAAAACCATTTTTTTTGAGTAGTCGTGCTCAGATTAATAGCTAAGAGATAATTCTAGAAATAGAACACATCTGCTCATTACATTGCACCAAAACTGAGTAGCTGATTTACCATGCATCATTCATATGCAAAATAGTTTCTATAATTTTCTTAGCAAACCAAACGTTAACCTTCTCAATATAAAAAATTCAGCACCAGATGTCCTAAGGTCAAATGAAAAGACACATTGCTAATCACATCCTTACCACCCTGAGAATCCGATTTTGTGCACGTGTCTTTTTTGCTTCATGAGCTGCCACTCGAAATAGTTGAGTAAGGTCTGCATGGCCACAAGGTGAATCTACTGCAATACCCCGACATGCAGAAACTACCGAGTCAATGTCACTAGTAAACTCTTTCCGAACCTTCATCAATAGAAATTTGAGAAGACAAGTCAATTTCAATACTCTACGTCCACCTATCTTCCCACCAGTAAATTGGAACAGGAAGATATGGATATGATAAGATAACTTAAGCAGGCCATAAAAGTTTCAAAGAACTTATACTACAATAAGAACATAAATATATAGCAGAGCAGCTCTTGGAAGTCATCAATAAAAGCAGCATAAGTTTATGTTTGAAATCATTCATCAAACAGGAATACATCATAATAGTGAAGGGGGAAAGTGAGAAGAAAATGCATCTAAGTTAAGGAGATATTCTAAACCACTCATACGCTTTTACAAACTCCATAAAACCAATTTCATGCTAAGAAGCAGGATTCTACATCTTAAAAAGCAAGCATTCCTACCAGTGATAACAAAATGTTTCATGCTTGCAATGATTAAGTTTGACAAGTTGTATGACAACAATATAATAGTGATGAGGAAAGAAATTAATGCGATGATACAGAATCTGAAGTATCCTCCACCACTACCTCCATCAAATTTCTTTAAGAACTCTAGAAATACTACTCTATTGCAAAGTTAGAGTGTGGCCACAGAAAATGCTTTAGAAGACTAATGCACCGCCTAAGGTTGCATGATTTGGATGGCTAACAACTCATGAAGCATTTCTGAGTTAGGAGATATGACAGAGAAGGGGATACAGCTTCGATACTCAAGGATAATGGGGCCTGCCCTCTACCTTTCTCCACTTAAATACTAGACTTAGTTTGCCTGATATTAGTAAGAACCCTTTTTTTTATACATATCAGAATGACTCATGTTAGCAAGCATTTGAAAAAAAGTATCATAACTGCCTCAAATCATACCAGAACAAAGAAAAAGGTCTGCCTAATTATGCAACCAAAAAAACTAGTACTCCGTCAATTAGTCTGCCTTCCTTTTCTTTTAAATCCGTTTCAGAAAAGAATATTTCTTTTCTTATTTGACAACTCTTTCATTTCAATTTTCCGATTGACATGTCTAAAACCACAAGATTAAAGGATATTTTGATACATTCTACATGTCAGACCATAAGATTTATAAGTACTTTTTACTTTCTTAAACTACAGATCAAGTCAAAATCCTACAAACAAATTGGAATGGAGTGACTATTATCATATTATGGGAAGGATAGCAAGTTCAATTATTCCACAATTGCATATCTGAAATTCTACATATATTATGAGTATTACCCAATTCAAATTTCAATCAGCTTGAAGAAATTGCAGTAAAAATATTACCCAAAAAGCGGATTTGCCAAGAGCAGCAAAAGCAAAACGGTGATCTGGATTAATAGTGAGCTTGGCATTGACGAATAGAAGGATTGCCTGCTTAATTGAGTCCAACCTGGTGTACGGTCTGCCGCCGGCAGCCGCAACCTTCATTTCAACAAGTGATTCGTTGTCCACATCTACACAGAACAGTATGTCTTCGCTAGCTAATCGAGTTGGTTGTAGAGTGTAACGACTCACCGCCGGTAGCCCTGACCCTTGTCCTTCTACTCCCTCCATTTTTCCCGATCAGTCACTTTCTCTCTCTAGCTCGCTCTTTTCAGACAATTCTCCTCTTTTTTTCCCTTTGGGTTTCTCTCTCTTCGAAGGGATTTTGTGTTTTTAACATTTCCGTTTTAGCCCCTTTTTTTGTAAAAATTGCATGACTTTAGAAATATTGAATATTCCTATACTATGCTAGCGTTTGGCTATGAATTTTCAAATATTCTTGACAAATATTATTTGGGTGAAAATTTACTATGTGTTTGGTCATAGTATTTGGGAAACATATTTCACTTTAAAAAAAATGATTTATACCCATAAGTTTTAAAAATTATCAAAACTAACCATAAGTTTGTATTACAAGTTAATTGGATCTTCGTTGCAACGAATAACAAGTAGTATCCATGACACTGGAGCAATGTTGTAGTTTGGAGTGAGTGCAACAAGCATCATTCCATACATCGTGAAGTAGACAAAGCACATGACTTTGTTACCCTATGCCGATTGTTCATCATTTTCATCAACAACCATATCATCACTGTCATATTCACTGAATATTTTATCACTACTTTGGTGTTCATATAAAAAATTATGTAATACAACGCAAACAACTACTATAGAGAGTGTTTTTGTAAAAGATAAAAGTTTGGTGTAAAATTTCAATTTTTAAAAGATCCCAAATAATGAGATTTGGCCCAAATACTAGAAAAAACTAGTATTTGGGAATTTGAGATATTTGCCAAATAATGACAAATTGTATGGACAAACACTATTTGCCAAATTCTCCCCCCAAATATTACTTGGGAAATCTATGGCCAAACGGGTCCTATATCTCGAGGAATGGAGGAGGCTAAGTTAATTGAAAGATGATTATCGATTCAAGAACATAAGATATTTATGTTTTTTTTGCAAGATAAGAAAAGGTAGAAAAAATTATTCGAGTCATGCAAGGGGATATAGTAATCCATGTAATACTCTCAGAAAAAGCTCGAAAGACTTTAAGCAAGATGATATTTGTATCGGAAATCGACGTAAGTGAGTAAATTGAGAATATCTAGAGGCGCGAGACAACTCTCTCTAAGAAACTCAACAAATAGGTTCGTAACTTCGGGAGAATGGATGCCTTCTCACATAGGGGATTGCGGTAATCAGATCTAAATGATTGATTATCAAAAATACAAGTCTCCGCAAAATTGTAAGATTAAATATGGGAGTTGACGTGTGCACAATATCGGAAGGTCAAAAAGTTAATGTCCTGATAATAATACATTTGATGATTGAAGTTTTGTTGAGAGACGATCAGTATAACGATTTTAACATAACGAAGTTCCTTATCAAGTTTCGAAAACGTAACAATCTAAGTACAATCTCGAAGAGAAAGTCAGTTAAATAAATATATCTATAAAGATGCAGATTATCTGCACCTACACAACTCTTACTTTAAAATATCATTTTTCTCACTAAACTAAATTTGTCTTTTCTTCCTCTTATTTGGATTTATTAAAATGCTTTCAACTCTGAATTTATATCTAAAATTGTCCCTTTTTTTTTTAATACAAGCTATGTGGAAAATATGACATCTTAAATTAAATATGTAAAATTATTTTTATTCATTCATCTGTAATTAGTCTCGAATAGAGTTTTAAATAACACTTCTTACATAGTTTAAAAGTGTAATTAATTAAAAAAAAAATTGAATTCAGAAATAATAAGACCTTCGCATAATTTAACTACGTAAATAATAGTTCGGGTCTTATATCTTATCTCTAATACTCCCTTTATTCATTTTACTTGCCCACAATAATTAATATTGAAGATTAAACATAAAATAATAAATTTTTATTTCGTATATTAGAAATGACAAATACAAAAAATATATAAATCTAATATCGTAGATAAGTAAAATTAACAATAACAATATCGGCACAACTCTAACCGACAATCTATTTATATATTAACAAAATCCAATATTCAGCGCGCGCTTTCCCATATAAGCTGCAGCTTAGCTAGGGTTTACTTTTTTTTCTTCTTCATCTTCTCTATTATAAGCCCTTTTATACAAAAGCTAGAAAAAACAGAGCATATCTATATCTAATAGGTAAAAAAGCTTATCTGTGCAGCAATATTTTTGATGTTTGAATTATATGTGTTTCTGTACTGTACTGCCTTTTTATTATTCTGCGAAATTTGAAATTTTTTGATTATAAATTGAGAAATTAGAGTGAATTCTGTATCAATTTTGATTTTTTCTCGTTATGTTTGATGATCATTTTCTGTTTATTTTAGTTATAGAATTTGAGGGAATTGGTTAATGAAGTGAGTTGAGAATTAAGGATTTTCAGGTTCAAATCCCAGCATTGTCAAAAGACCAAGTGATTTTATCATATATGTCCAAACCTAGGAGGATAGAGTTATCCGATACTTGTGTTTGTGTTGTTGGGAAGTAGCAAGTATTCGATATGTGATGCACACAGCACAAGTTTGGCCCGGGCCAACCATAATGGGTGGAGTGAGGGGTTCATCAAACCTCCTTCAGTATAAAATTATTTTGTTTGTATATGGTTAATATTATTTTTATGGATATATAGTAGATGTTGAGCATCCTGCTTCTTCGTGTGTTTACTTTTTCATATTTTAAACTCCTTAACGAAAGTGAAAATGCTTGCTCTGCCATTGGACACCACGGTTTTAAAATAAAGAGGAAATTTTGTGTCCTTACGCATTATTCCTTCTTTCTGTTTGATAAAATTAGACGAAGAATGTTTGTATCAGAAGTGCAGTTTTTTGATTTATTATTCATCTTTTTCAAGTACTTAAATATTTTTCCTTAATTAAGTTGCACGGTCTATAATAAAGTTTTCTTCTTTGCTATGTGAAGGAGTTGGTGGTTTACATATAGGCTGTATACAGTATTATAAGTTAATATGGAGGCTTGTAGCAGAGCTGCAGTGATGGGTTCTTCTCTTCAGCAATCTGTTTGGGTTAAGGGATCAGCTTTCCCTTTAAAGGGTGAAGTGAAACTTAACGGGGTCAAATTATGGTCTGTTAAGCCTTGCAAAGCCTCTCAACTTGAAGGGAGCTTGGTTTCAGGAAGGCCTCCTTCTTCAGTTTCTGTTCCTATCCCAGAAATGGGAGGTAATTTTCCAAACTTACGTTTTATTCCACGTGTACGTACACAGAAAAACTATGCAGCAGATTCTTGGTGATAGACTTTTCCGTTTTAGCGTCTTCTTGGCTTTTCTATGTGCTCTAGTTTGTATACTACTACTAGTCTTTGATGTGTTTGTTCTTTTATATTCTGTGGGGTGTGAAATCATTTTCTGGAGTTATTCTGTCTACATATTTAAGTTATATTATAAACCATATTAGTTAATGCACATGTTAGAAGATTAGATAATATAATTGGCTAACTGCTATATATGCTAAAAGCTCTTGAATCATTTTGACTAATGGGTAGTCGATTGGGATTTGGGGGTTTCACTCTTACTTCTGTTTCATGTGTTACCTTCTTGTTGTAGGGTTTGACCCTTTTTAATTCTTTGCTCATAATAGAGTCTTGACAATTATGATCCAACTTAGTGCACCTACAGCCCTCTGGCGTGACTTCTTAAATCACGTAACTCAAGAAATGTGGAACACATTGACATTCCCAGATTTGGGGTTTTGCATTAAGTCCTTGGTAGCCTGCCAATTTACTGCATGGTCTGTGACTGTCCTTTTATTCATATCTACTATTGGTACATGCGAAGCCATCAGCTTGTGATCTTATAATCTTCTTGAAATCAACCAGGGCACTGACATTATTGTTAGAACTCAGAGAAGTTCTGAAACATTTTATTGTATGTCACTCGTCTTTGTTGACGAAAATGAATGCATTTTTTCTTTTATTTTGAAAACGTTCCATGGTTCTCGTACTTGAATAGTATTTCTCTTCCTTCTCTTTCCCATGTAAGGGTTGTGGTAGTCAAGCCACTTCTTGGCGCTTTTCATTTCCTCATTCTAGTGGTATGTGATAGTTGAAGTTGATGAATTTGAATTATGCTTGCTAGCTTATTCTATTACTCTGTTACTTAAAGCTGTACGTTGCACTTTCCAGGTGCTGGGAACAACTTTGTAGATTATGGATTGGGTGAAGCTGATCCTGAAGTTCGTGGTATTATCGACAAAGAGAAGGAACGTCAATTTCGGAGTTTAGAGCTTATTGCCTCTGAGAATTTCACATCTCGAGCAGTGATGGAGGCAGTGGGTTCTTGCCTTACAAACAAATACTCCGAAGGACTACCAGGCAAAAGGTAAATTTTATCCCTATGAGAAAAAAAATGAAAAATGAGCATTTTCACATTAATTTTTCTTTATTATTTATCTTTGTGATTACTTTGTTTGATACGAAATATGAATCTCTTCCTGGAACAAACTTGTTCTTTTTTTCCTTTTGCGTAGCTTATTTAACAACGTTCTTCCTTTGTTCTTGTAAATAAATTCCCTATATCAGATATTATGGTGGAAACGAGTACATTGATGAGTTAGAAATACTCTGTCAAGAGAGGGCTTTAGCAGCCTTTAACTTAGATGGAAAACAGTGGGGTGTCAATGTTCAACCCCTATCTGGTTCTCCAGCAAATTTTGAAGTCTACACAGCAGTTCTCAATCCACATGACCGGATTATGGTTAGTTGTAAGCAGTCTCTTCCTGTTGGTCTTCTAGATTACATGGATTAATATTTATCTTTAATATTTATCACTCAGGGATTGGACTTGCCTCATGGGGGTCATTTGTCCCATGGATTTATGACTCCTAAAAGACGAGTTTCAGGCACATCTATTTACTTTGAGTCCATGCCTTACCGCCTTGATGAATCTTCAGGTACCGCATGCCTATCTTTGTAGATGCATTAAGCTTTAACTATAATTGTAATCCGATTTTTGTTTCGACTTAACAGGCCTTGTTGATTATGACATGCTTGAGAAAACTGCAACCCTTTTTCGGCCAAAACTTATTATTGCTGGTGCTAGTGCATATCCACGAGATTTTGATTATCCTCGTATGAGAAAGGTACAAAATATTTGGAGTTTGCTAGTTGGAGTTACTGTTTCATACTGATAATTCACCTTGTTGATATCTTATTTTCTGCATCTAATTATTTCTTTTGCTATATGTCCGGAAGATAGCAGATGCTGTTGGAGCCTTTCTCATGATGGATATGGCTCACATCAGTGGGCTTGTTGCCGCCTCTGTAGTTGCTAATCCATTTGAATACTGTGACATTGTTACCACAACAACTCACAAGGTATGATTTAAAATTCTTGGAATATTGTGCATAGCCATTCCAGCTCCTTCTACCCAGTGAAAAATAAAGTTAAAAAGAAAATCACAGAAAAGACAAATGGAGAATGAAATGCAAAAATATTTTTGATGATTTTATTTCCATTGGCCTGATTAAGTTTAATGGCAATGCTTTTGTTCAGTCTCTAAGAGGTCCTAGAGGAGGAATGATCTTCTTCAAGAAAGATCCTGTCCTAGGCGTTGATTTGGAATCTGCCATCAACAATGCTGTTTTTCCTGGCTTGCAGGTCAGTTACATTTTCTCTCAACACTAATTGTTACTCTACATTTTTTTTATTTTGCTCCCCGGAATGTTAAAACCTGTCAATGCCTGGACCATTGGCACTTTAGCTGTATGTTGTATAATGTGGTGAGTTTGACGAGCAATAGCATGGTTTTTTTTCACAGGGTGGTCCACATAATCACACAATTGGAGGACTAGCTGTTTGCTTGAAGCATGCCAAATCACCTGATTTCAAGGCTTATCAGAACAAGGTAAACATTTTCCTGTCTTTTCACTAGATTGTGGCCATTTATGCGGGAAACATAATTTTTGTATTTGCAGGTGGTCTCCAACTGTAGAGCTCTTGCAAGCCGGTTAATGGAGTTGGGGTACAAGCTGGTCTCTGGAGGAACTGACAATCATTTGGTCCTAGTTGATCTCAGGCCCTTGGTAAGTTTTGCATTTACTCTATTTCTTGTCCAGAAAAGAAAAACTCAACTAGGACATGCAAATGTACTGGTATCGCAATAGTAGTTAATGAACTACTAAACAATAAGCACCATAGCCTACAGTTTTGTTGACGACTTTTCTTGAACAATTTCAAAATTTGGTGGTTACTGCAGAATTGAAGTGCAAGCATATGAGTTTCTGGTAAATATTGGATAGCATAAAGAAATGTTATTTGGTTGATTAATGTATCCACATAGAAAGTTGAAAACAGGTTGGCAAACTTTGTTAAAGGATCCTTCTGCCTTTTACTTGTTAGTATTTGTATTTTACCATCTATAAGCACCAAGATATAACCAACCTCGTCTTGTAAACTTAGATTAACCCGTCTGCATTTGCCAATTAGGGTACTGATGGTGCTAGAGTGGAGAAAATACTTGACATGGCATCAATCACACTCAATAAGAATTCAGTAGCCGGTAAGTTTAGAAGCTTTAACCATTGTGATTTATTATTGACATCTATTATCTTGTCCTCACACCATCAATGAAACTGCAGGTGATAAAAGTGCACTAGTGCCTGGTGGTATACGCATAGGCTCACCTGCAATGACAACTCGAGGTTTCTCAGAGAAGGAATTTGTAACCGTTGCAGACCTCATTAACGAGGGTGTGCAGATAACTCTTGAGGCCAAGAGCTTAGTCTCTGGTTCTAAACTCCAAGACTTCATGAAGTTTGTTACTTCACCGGAGTTTCCTTTGATCGATAAGGTGTTAGATCTGCAAAGAAGAGTTGAAGCTTTGACAATCCAATATCCATTGCCCGGCTTGTGATGAAACATTGGTGGAGATTTTTCTGTAGCAAACTGATTGTATGAATAGTATAACATGGAGATTCTTGACAGTTGATAATGTAGGATGATTGCATAAAATGCTGTCTCCCCACCCCCTTTTGGGATTTAAAATGGAAAAAAGTGATCCAAAATTTTGAAAATGTGGAGGAAATATATGAAATACTTTGTAAATGTTTTTTCTATGAATTTTTATCCATCTTTATTAGAATTTAGAAGTTACAATTATACGTACATGTTCAAGCTTTTTATAAAGAACAAAAAATAAGCTTTTTTTCAATTGAAGGAGCAAACACAATGTACAAGAAACAAGTGTGGTAGTTTTTTTTTCTAAGGTGGAATTTATCGTGATTAAGAAATAATAAAAGAAAACTTTAACTTTCTTTCTCTGAATTAGGCAGTTGAGGCATTTTTGCTCTTAAGTCTGTAGTAAGGTCAATAAGATCACGGAGGAGGAGATTGAATTCTTTCTTTTATCCATATTGACTCAAGTCGTGATATTCACCATATTATGATACATTCCTCGATAGCAATAGAAATCGTCGTCGATTTCAGCTACTATCCATGTACGATCCATACTAGATGGACAACCATCATACCTGCTCTACATTATTGAAAGTTCATTTTTGTCTCAGTAGAGTCTTTTATCGGCACATTCCAATCTTTTTTCCCATATTTAAAATTAGTGAGTCATTATTTCACGTACAAATATCATTATTACCGCTTGAACAATTTTTTATCAATAAAAACAAATATAACCCCCATACCATCCAACAATACTTGTCCATTATTGACTTTGCACACTTTTTAAGAAACTATAAATAGAAGAGTAATTTTACTATATCACCATTTGAATATAATAAATAATATGCCATGAAAAATGTAATTGAAAAATAACTATAACTAATGATAAGGATGAATTAGAAACTAAGTGTAGAATTATCTATTGATTTCATAAAGTGGACAAATATTGTTGCACATCCCAAAATAGTATAGTGAACAATTATTGTTGGACGAAGAGAGTAGTAAAACGGAATACATGTATTTCGTAGGAGCAAGAGGACTTTTATCTCAATTCTAATAGTTTAAGGATATTTTTGAAACACAAAACCAAACGGAGAGCATTTTTATTCTATTTTCAATTTTCAATCGTTGAGGGGTTGTAACCCTAACTAGGGTTTAAGATAGAAATCACCCCCAAATCGACTTTCTCTTCTTTCGCTTATCAAATTACTCTTCAATCTTCAATTTTTTCTTCACGATTTTGCTGAATTTAGGTATAATTCCATAGTTTTCACTTCCAACAATGCCAAAAAAGAGTAATTCGAAGAAGCCTAAATCAGTGGAAGTAGCAGCAGCTGCTGTTGTAGAAAAGGAGAAACCAATTTCTTCGTCTAAACCCAAAAAGCCCGGCAGTGAAATCGACGATATATTTGCCGGAAAAAAGAGGAAGAAACCGGAATTACAAGAAAAATCAACCGGAGTTGCTGTTACAGAGCCGAAAAAGGTGAAGAAAAGCAAGGAAAAAAGTAGTAGGATTCCGAAAGATAATGTGTTATCTGAGCCACCACGTCGGTCGAGGAAGAAAACGGCAGATGGGTTTACTTTATACTCAGAAGAGGAGTTGGGTATTGGGAGGTCTAATGCTGGAGGTACTTCACTTTGCCCTTTTGATTGTGACTGTTGTTTTTAGTGAATTTTGAAAGAATAGTTTGAAATTGAAGGAATTATATCAGTTTTGTAGTGAATTTGTAGTAGTATATGTCCGTTTTGAGGATGAAGTTTTGTTCTTTTCACTGACTGGTGTAAGTTGTAACAGTTTTATTTGAATGCATGAGGAATGTTGTTTATAGATGTGAAGTGTTCGTTTTGGTGATGCATATTGAATTGTCTGGTTTTTTGAAGCTGAAAAGTATAAACTTTTGAGTTTAGAGGCTATGCTGCAAGTACCCTTTAAACGTTTGTCTGAAATCTGAATGAGTGCCTCTTGGTTTGTGTATTCATGGAATTGTTCACAATACACTTAAAGATTGACGAAAAATCTGAGTACACCTGATTGTATCTGTAAAATGGTCCATGTAACATAGATTAGGGGTTATTGCGTTAAGTTTTGAGTGTGAAAGGATGTATGTATGATTTCCAGTTCTGCATAAGCAAACTTGGCTGTGGTATTTAGCTTACAAGTGAAATCCTAGATGGTTATCTGTAACATGGTCTCCTGGATCTATGAATGGATGCTGATGCTGTTTAGGTATTCTTATTGCTGATAGGTAGATAAACCATATAATGAGGCATCTTCGCCCGTTTCTCCTAGTCATTGACATACTTGGTTTTAGATAAAAGGAGCTAGACAATGTGATGGAAACATGCATGCGAGGAAGTAGTCCAGCTCACCATCAAGGAAAAGTTAAAGCATAGACCATAAAACCAATCTAACTATAGTATTTCTCGGAACTTGTAAAGATGATATCTTTAGTATATCTATGCCAAAGAAAATAGGTAACTATACTCATTGTGGGAGTTAAAAATAGAGTTGTTTGGCCCACCACTGCAAAATCCATGCTTGTAAAAAAAGGAACAAAAACGAGTAACTAAGCTAAAGAATTTGGTTAAGGCAGTGAAATATGCAGCTTGCAAACTTAGGTAGGCTAGTAAGGACCAACAAGGTCTTGCGATTGCTCCACATAATCCGTCAGCTAACCCTTGAGAAGAGCATCTTTAATGTCGAACTGACAAATGGACCAGCGTGAGAGAGAGAGAGTTGTCGTCAAGGACAGGACACTGATGATTGTGGTGTCTAGGCCAGCTTCGCGCACCTTGACCAATTCCACGGGATACCTCTCACCTCCCACCAACAATAGGTTCTAGGTAACTCTGCCTAGCAAGGCTAGGACATAGTTGTCGTCACTTTTATGCTAGAGAATAATGGACCCAGAAGCTGAGGATAAAGGTGACATCCCTACATCTGAATGATTGGGATGGACAAAAGAGGCAAATTACCAACCAAATCGTAAATTTTACATGATGGAGCTGTGCTGATATGAGGGAAGGAATTTGCTACAAAACTGGTTGCTGGACAGGCCCAAGGACGTGTCGATCAGTGAAGAAAGCATGCTGAAACTGTTAATTTTGATTATGGTTGTTGGTCATTGCATTTGTCGTAGCCAGGATGTTCATGTTCACCCCCTTCTGCATTATTTTATTGTTGGATGTGTTCATGAAAGACTGCTAAGGCAGGAAGGTATAAGTGGTTGCATCAAGACTTGCTTCATATATAATCAGCCTTGGTCATAACTTTGCAAAAGTTAGAGATGATATCATGTGAAATGTCATGATAGCTAAGGCATCAGAGGAGATAGGTAGACCAGTATGAGTACAGTGAATTGTTCACGGTAGACACTGTGGGTGTAGGACGCACGTCTATGGACAAGCTCATAAAGCTTACCTATAAACACATAAGTAGTTAGGTCCCTAACTTTATGTAGGAAGTGGTATTTGGTATCAATATCAATCAAGCATTGCGACAATCAGGTAATTATAAAGAAGTGGGGATAAGACCATATGGATCATTGCATGTATCCATTTGAATGGCATGCTTGTGCTGTTTAATTAGTTGCAGATTTGGTGATCTGATGAAGATGGTTCATCATCTGGGAGTTTGGAGTCACCGATCTGACCAACATTTCCAGGACCAGTTAGAAAAAGATCAAACCACTTCGAGTAGTTCCTTAACGTAGCATATCTGGAAATTGGAACAAGGTCCTTAATGTGAAGAAAGGGTCCAAACATGATGGGAAGAAAGAAATTAATGCGCTAGGAGCAAAAGCAGCAAGTTGAAGGCTAGAGAATGGTGTTGGCAGCAAGCTGATGGCAATCAGAGCAATGTGTGAAGGCTGGCAAAATGGCACCTAAAAGTGTCATGGAGGGAGAAAAGTTGAGGTGTTTGTCAGAGTAACCCGTGAGTCAGTAACGCTGAGGAGAGGGACTGAGCGTGCAGCTAGAAAGAGGAGAGAAATTAACCTAAGGTCGTAAAAGATATAAAATTACGAGCATCATCACGTGTTTTTATCGATTTGGTTCTTTATATAACTGGAACATTTTCGTCTGACTAGTCGACTAAACGTCTGTTTTTCCAGCTATAGCTCATCCTGGAGGCCTTCATAAAGTGCCTAATACTTGTTTGAACTATGAATAATTACTTGAACAATTTAGTGTAATGCACCAATTTCATTTGCTTGGAATATTCTAAAAGAGAGTGATAACATTTTTGGAATAATTTCAGAGACTCTAGATTTCACTTCGTATACTGATCTCCTTTATGGCTCACAATATTATGCTTACCTCCCTTATTTTGACCCTTTTTTTTTTATAATTCATTTAACATTGAGGTTTATGTACTAACTAAACCATTGATCAAAGTTTTAGGGCCGGTTTTCCTAAAGACTTTTCTTCCGTCTTTCATTATGGGTAATATTCGATACTCCTATCCATTATGTGGCACCTTTAGTATTTCAAGATTCAAACGAGTATTAAATATTTCATGCCTGAATTCATGGTTAAAATTTAATTGTTTGACTCTCGAAATTTGAGTTGTGCCATGTAAATTGGAACAAAGGGAACAATTTTTATGAATAGTTAAATTTAATGAAAGGTAAAAGAAATAGAATAAAAAATAGAGAAGTAATATGTTAATGAGACTTTTATACTAATACATGATCAGTTTTTTTTATTTTTTTATTATAGAGATTGAGATAGTTTGATAAAATATAAATTTTGGGTAATTGTATATTTGAACGAAAAAAAATACAGACATCTTTTGCTTCTACTTGCTTTTTCCAACTTCTTTTTTCACACAAACTAGATATTTCCATTTTCTTTTTTCACACAAAATAGATACTACTATACAAAGAAGCTTTTCTTTTCAAATTTATTGTCCAATACCTTAAAACTCTTCTGGTAGATGTTTGGATTTGGCAATCATGAAACATCGTTTCCATTTCACTGTTGTCGATTCTGTTCACTGTTTCCTCTTCAACTTCAGAGACAAAGCAACCAAGATGGCTATGGTTAATGGAGTGGTTGAGAATTCTGAGATTTCAAGTTTAAAACTCAGTAAAGATAAAAAATATAAGATTATTTTTTTATCTGTTCTAGTCTTAGTGAACAGAGTTACATGATACCTGTTGGTGATGAAAGGTGACAGTTATCCCATGTTATTAGTTGAGATACACGAAAGTTGGCTTGGATACCAGGGCACCCTGATACCAAGCTGATGGGAGGTGACATGTATTTTGTGGAATTGGTTGAAATGCACGAAAGTTGATTCAGACACCATGGTCATTAAAAAAAATAATTTGACAGAGAACTTGGAAGGTAAAACCTTATATGAGGGGCACTTGGAAGGTGAGGTTGTATGTACTGCTCTCTCATGTCATTACAAAAGGTCTTGTAAAAGTTTTGCAAAAAAAGTGTCTAGAAATCATATCACTGAAAAATTCCTTAACTAACACTCACGAAAAATTGATAATCGTCTAATTCCTGTTGAGTGACCCCTAAACGTAAAAAAAATGGCGTGAGTTATGGTGAGACTATAGTAATTGTTCCCCAGGTCCTTATGGATGGTTCTCCAAAAAAATCATAGGCTAACACATATGACAAACTGAGAAATATCCTAATTCGTGTTGATGACCCCTAAATAATAAAAAAATAGCGTCGATCACGGTGAGACTAAGAAAATATCCTAATTCGGATGGTTCTATAAAAGGTTTCTAGACAAAGTGTCCGAAAGCCATATCACCAAGAAATTTATGTGCTAACATACACGAAAAACTAAGAAAATCTCCTATTTAGGAATTACGCGACTTTCTCGATTTTTTGTGTGTATTAGCCCATGGATCGGCGCCTTGGAACACCCAAATTGTTTTTCTAAAAAAACTTTATGAGGACCTCCGTAATGAGTTGGGGAACCTTCACGTATACTCGAAACATTTTTTTAACGATCGTTTCCTAATTTACAAGCCCTTTTTTAAGAATCGCCCAAATTCCCAGTTTTTTCGTGTGTATAAGCCCATCGATCTGGCGTCCGGAGCACCCACATATTTTTTCTGAAAAAACCTTTATGAGGACCACCGTAATTAGTTGGGGAACCTTCACGTATACTCGCACCAATTTTTTATCGGTCGTTTATGCATTTACATGCCTTTTTTTAATAATCGCCAAAGTTTTCTAATTTTTTGTGTGTATTAGCCCATTGATCTGGCGCGCGGAGAACCAAAAAATATTTTCTTAAAAAACTTTATAAGGACCTCCGTAATGAGTTGAAAAACCTTCACATATACTCTCACCATTTTTTTAACGTCCGTTTCCGCATTTACAATCTTTTTTTTAAGAATCGCCCAAATTCTCCAATTTGTAATGTGTATTAGCCCAGAGCACCCAAATTTTTTTTTCTCAAAAAACTTTATGAGGACCTCTGTAATGAGTTGGAGAACATTCACGTATACTACACCATTTTTGTAACGCCCGTTTCCGTATTTACAAGTCTTTTTTTTAAAGAATCACCCAAATTACCCGATTTTTCGTGTGTATTAGCCCATGGATCTGGTGCCCAGAGCAGCCAAATATGTTTCTCAAAAAACTCTCCGTAATGAGTTGGGGAACCTTCACGTATACTCAGTCCATTATTTTAACGCCCGTTTCCGCATTTACAAGGTTTTTTTTAAGAATCGCACAAATTCACCGATTTTTTCGTGTGTATTAGCCCATGGATCTGGCGCCCGTAGCACCCAATTTTTTTTCTCAAAAATCTTTATGAGGACCTCCGTAATGAGTTGGGGAGCCTTCATGTATACTCGTACCATTTTTTTAACGCCCGTTTCTGTATTTACAAGCCTTTTTTAAGAATCGCCCAAATTCCCCCATTTTTCGTGTGTATTAGCATATGGATCTGTAGCCCGGAACACCCAATTTTTTTTAAAAATAAACTTTATGAGGACCTCCGTAATAAGTTGGGGATCCATCACGTATACTCGCATCATTTTTTAACACCCGTTTCCGCATTTACAATCCTTTTATTAAGAATTTCCCAAATTCCCCGATTTTTCGTGTGTCTAAGCCCATAGATCAGGCGCCCGGAGCACCCAAAATTATTTTCTCAAAAAACTTTATGAGAACCTCCGTAATGAGTTTGGAAACCTTCACGTATACTCGCACCATTTTTTTAACGCCCGTTCTGCATTTACGAGCCCTTTTTTGAGAATCGCCTTAATTTCTGATTTTTTTCGTGTGTAATAGCCAATGAATCTGCTGCCCGGAGAACCTAATTTTTTTTCTCAAAAAACTTTATGAGGACTTCCGTATGGAGTTGGGGAACATTCACCTATACTCGCACCATTTTTTTAACGCCTATTTCCACTTTTATAATCATTTTTTTAAGAATCGCCCAAATTCCATGTTTTTTCGTCTGTATATTAGCCCATGGATCTGGCGCCCAAAGCACCTAAAATGTTTTTCTCAAAAAACTTTATGAGTACCTCCGTAATAAGTTGGGGAACCTTCACGTATACTTGCACCATTTTTTTAACTTTCGTATCCGCATTTACAAGTCTTTTTTAATGAATCGCTCAAATTCCCCGATTTTTTGTATGTATTAGCCCATGAATCTTGAGGTCGGAGCACCCAATTTTTTTTCCTCAAAAAACCTTATGAGGACCTCCGTAATGAGTTGGGAACCTTCATGTATACTCACACTATTTTTTTAACGCCCGTTTCCGCATTTACAATCCCTTTTTTAAGAATCACCCAAATTCTTTGGTTTTTCGTGTGTATTAGCCCATGGATCTGGTGTCCGGAAATCCAATTTTTTTTTCACAAAAAACTTTTTGAGGACCTCCATATTACTAGGGGAACCTTCACGTATACTCGCAACATTTTTTAACGCTCGTTTCCTAATTTACAAGCCCTTTTTTAAAAATCGCCCAAATTCCCAATTTTTTCGTGTGTATATTCCCATCGATTTGGCATCCGGAGCACCCACATATTTTTTCTCGCAAAACTTTATGAGGACCACCGTAATTAGTTGGGAAACCTTCACGTATACTCGCACCAATTTTTTGTCGGTCGTTTCGGCATTTACATGCCCTTTTTTAATAATCGCCAAAATTTCCTGATTTTTTGTGTGTATTAGCCCATTGATCTGGCGCCCGGAGAACCAAAAATTATTTTCTCAAAAAACTTTATGAGGACCTCCGTAATGAGTTGAAAAACCTTCACATATACTCTCACTATTTTTTTAACGCCCGTTTCCGCATTTACAATCCTTTTTTTAAGAATCGCTCAAATTCTCCAATTTGTCGTGTGTATTAGCCTATGGATCTGGCGCCCAGCGCACCCAATTTTTTTTTCTCAAAAAACTTTATGAGGACCTCTGTAATGAGTTGGAGAACATTCATGTCTACTACACCATTTTTGTAACGCCCGTTTCCGTATTTACAAGTCTTTTTTTTAAGAATCGCCTAAATTCCCCGATTTTTTGTGTGTATTAGCCCATGGATCTGGTGCCCCGAGCAGCCAAATATTTTTCTCAAAAAACTTTATGAGGATCTCCGTAATGAGTTGGGGAACCTTCACGTAACTCAGTCCATTATTTTAACGTCCGTTTCCGCATTTACAAGCCTTTTTTAAAAAATCGCTCAAATTTTCTGATTTTTTGTGTGTATTAGCCCTTGGATCTTGCGCTCGGAGCACCCAAAATTTTTTTCTCAAAAAACTTTATGAGGACCTCCGTAATGAGTTGGGAACCTTCATGTATACTCACACCATTTTTTTAACGTCTGTTTCCGCATTTACAAGCCCTCTTTTAAGAATCGCCCATATTCTTTAGTTTTTCGTGTGTATTAGCCCATAGATCTGGCGTCAGGAAATCCAAAATTTTTTTCACAAAAAACTTTATGAGAACCTCCCAATGAGTTGGGGAACCTTCACGTATACTTGCAACATTTTTTTAACGCTCGTTTCCTAATTTACAAGCCCTTTTTTAAGAATCGTTCAAATTCCCAGTTTTTTCGTGTGTATATGCCTATCGATCTGGCGTCCGGAGCACCCACATATTTTTTCTCAAAAAAACATTATGAGGACCACCTTAATTAGTTGGGGAACTTCACGTATACTTGCAATAATTTTTTATCGGTCATTTCTGCCTTTACATTTCCTTTTTTAATAATCGCCAAAGTTTCTTAATTTTTCGTGTATATTAGCCCATTGATCGGACGCCCGGAGAACCCAAAATTATTTTCTCAAAAAACTTTATGAGGACCTCCGTAATGAGTTGAAAAACCTTCAAATATACTCTCACCATTTTTTTAACGCCTGTTTCCGCATTTACAATCTTTTTTTTAAGAATCGCCCAAATTCTCCAATTTGTAATGTGTATTAGCCAGAGCACCCAAATTTTGTTTCTCAAAAAACTTTGTGAGGACCTCTGTAATGAGTTGGAGAACATTCACGTATACTACACCATTTTTGTAACGCCCGTTTCCGTATTTACAAGTCTTTTTTTTAAGAATCGCCGAAATTCCTCGATTTTTCGTGTGTATTATCCCATGGATCTGGTGCCCAGAGCAGCCAAATATTTTTCTCAAAAAACTTTATGAAGACCTCCGTAATGAGTTGGGGAACCTTCACGTATACTCAGTCCATTATTTTAACTCCCGTTTCCACATTTACAAGCTTTTTTTTAAGAATCGCACAAATTTACCTATTTTTTCGTGTGTATTAGCCCATGGATCAAGCGCCCGGAGCACCCAAATTTTTTTCTCAAAAATCTTTATGAGGACCTCCGTAATGAGTTGGGGAACCTTCATGTATACTCGTACCATTTTTTTAACGCCCGTTTCTGCATTTATAAGCCCTTTTTAAGAATCGCCTAAATTCCCCCATTTTTCGTGTGTATTAGCATATGGATCTGTTGCCCGGAACATTCAATTTTTTTTTTCTAAAAAAACTTTATGAGGACCTCCGTAGTAAGTTGGGGATCCTTCACGTATACTCACATCATTTTTTAACACCCGTTTCCGCATTTACAATCGTTTTATTAAGAATTGTCCAAATTTCCTGATTTTTCGTGTGTATAATCCCATAGATCAGGCGCCCGGAGCACCCAAAATTATTTTCTCAAAAAACTTTATGAGGACCTCCGTAATGAGTTTGGAAACCTTCACGTATACTCTCACCATTTTTTTATTGCCCGTTCTGCATTTACGAGCCCTTTTTTGAGAATCGCCTTAATTTCTGAATTTAATAGCCCATGAATCTGCTGCCCGAAGCACCCAATTTTTTTTCTCAAAAAACTTTATGACGACCTCTGTATGGAGTTGAGGAACATTCACCTATAGTCGCACCATTTTTTAACGCCCATTTCTGCATTTATAATCATTTTTTAAAGAATCGCCCAAATTCCATGTTTTTTCGTCTGTATATTAGCCCATGGATCTGGCGCCCAAAGCATCTAAAATGTTTTTTTCTCAAAAAACTTTATGAGGACCTCTGTAATAAGTTGGGGAACCTTCATGTATACTCGCACCATTTTTTTAACTTTCGTATCCGCATTTACAAGTCTTTTTTAATGAATCGCTCAAATTCCCCGATTATTTGTGTGTATTAGCCCATGAATCTTGAGGTCGGAGCACCCAAATTTTTTTTCTCAAAAAACTTTATGAGGACCTCCGTAATGAGTTGGGAACCTTCAAGTATACTCACACCATTTTTTTAACGCCCGTTTCTGCATTTACAATCCCTTTTTTAAGAATCGCCCAAATTCTTTGGTTTTTCGTGTGTATTAGCCCATGGATCTGGCGTCCGAAAATCCAATTTTTTTTCCACAAAAAACTTTATGAGGACCTCCCTATGAGTTGGGGAACCTTCACGTATACTCGCAACATTTTTTTAACGCTCGTTTCCTAATTTACAAGCTCTTTTTTAAGAATCGCCCAAATTTCCCGTTTTTTCGTGTGTATAAGTCCATCGATCTGGCGTCCGGAGCACCCACATATTTTTTCTCAAAAAACTTTATGAGGACCACCGTTATTAGTTGGGGAACCTTCACGTATACTCGCACCATTTTTTTATCGGTCGTTTCTGCATTTACATACTCTTTTTTAATAATCGCCAAAATTTCCTGATTTTTCGTGTGTATTAGCCCATTAATCTGGCGCTCGGAGAACCAAAAATTATTTTCTCAAAAAACATTATGAGGAACTCCGTAATGAGTTGAAAAACCTTCAGATATACTCGCACCATTTTTTTAACGCCCGTTTCCGAATTTACAATCCTTTTTTTAAGAATCGCCCAAATTCTCCAATTTGTCGTGTTTATTAGTCCATTGATCTAGAGCCCAGTGCATCCAAATTTTTTTCTCAAAAAACTTTATGAGGACCTCTGTAATGAGTTGGAGAACATTCACGTATACTACACCATTTTTGTAATTTCCGTTTCCGTATTTACAAGTCTTTTTTTTAAGAATCGCCCAATTTCCCCGATTTTTCGTGTGTATTAGCCCATGGATCTGGTGCCCAGAGCAGCCAAATATTTTTCTCAAAAAACTTTATGAGGACCTCCGTAATGAGTTGGGGAACCTTCACGTATAGTCAGTCCATTATTTTAACTCCCGTTTCCGCATTTACAAGCCTTTTTTTAAGAATCGCTCAAATTTCCTGATTTTTTGTGTGTATTAGCCCATGGATCTTGCGCTCGGAGCACCCAAATTTTTTTTCTCAAAAATCTTTATGAGGACCTCTGTAATGAGTTGGGAACCTTCAGTTATACTCATACCATTTTTTTAACGTCCGTTTCCGCATTTACAAGCCTTTTTTTAAGAATTGTCAAATTTTTTGGTTTTTCGTATGTATTAGCCCATGGATCTGGCGTCCGAAAATCTAAATATTTTTTCACAAAAAACTTTATGAGGACCTCCCAATGAATTGGGGAACCTTCACGTATACTCGCAACATTTTTTTAACGCTCGTTTCCTAATTTACAAGCCCTTTTTTAAGAATCGCCCAAATTCCCAGTTTTTTCGTGTGTATAAGCCCATCGATCTGGCGTCCGGAGCACCCACATATTTTTTTCTCAAAAAAACTTTATGAGGACCATCGTAATTAGTTGGGGAACCTTCACGTATACTCGCACCAATTTTTTATCGGTCGTTTCTGCATTTACATGCCCTTTTTTAATAATCTCCAAAGTTTCCTAATTTTTCGTGTGTATTAGCCCATTGATCTGGCGCCCGGAGAACCCAAAATTATTTTCTCAAAAAACTTTATGAGGACCTCCGTAATGAGTTGAAAAACCTTCACATATACTCTCACCATTTTTTTAACGCCCGTTTCCGCATTTACATTTCTTTTTTTAAGAATCACCCAAATTCTCCGATTTTTCGTGTGTTTTAGGCCATGGATCTGGTGCCCTGAGCAGCCAAATATTTTTCTCAAAAAACTTTATGAGGACCTCCGTAATGAGTTGGGGAACCTTCACGTATACTCAATCCATTATTTTAACGCTCGTTTCCGTATTTACAAGCCTTTTTCTAAGAATCGCACAAATTCACCGATTTTTTCGTGTGTATTAGCCCATGGATCTGGCGTCCGGAGTACCTAATTTTTTTTCTAAAAAATCTTTATAAGGACCTCCGTAAAGAGTTGGGGAACCTTCATGTATACTCGCACTATTTTTTTAACGCCTATTTCCGCATTTATAATCATTTTTTTAAGAATCGCCCAAATTCCATGTTTTTTCGTCTGTATATTAACCCATGGATCTGGTGCCAAGATTAGCAAAATATTTTTCTCAAAAAACTTTATGAGGACCTCCGTAATGAGTTGGGGAACCTTCACGTATATTCAGTCCATTATTTTAACGCCTGTTTCCGCATTTACAAGACTTTTTTTAAGAATCGCTCAAATTCCCCTATTTTTTGTGTTTATTAGCCCATGGATCTTGCGCTCGGAGCACCCAATTTTTTTTTTCTCAAAAAACTTTATGAGGACCTCCGTAATGATTTGGGAACCTTCAGGTATACTCACACCATTTTTTTAACGCCCGTTTCCGCATTTACAAGCCCTTTTTTAAGAATCGCCCAAATTCTTTGGTTTTTCGTGTGTATTGCCCATGGATCTGGCGTACGGAAATCCAAATTTTTTTTCACAAAAAACATTATGAAGACCTCCCAATGAGTTGGGGAACCTTCACGTATACTCACAATATTTTTTTAACGCTCGTTTCCTAATTTACAAGCCCTTTTTTAAGAATCACCCAAATTCCCAGTTTTTTCGTGTGTATAAGCCCATCGATCAGGCGTCCAGAGCACCCACATATTTTTTCTCAAAAAAACTTTATGAGGACCACCGTAATTAGTTGGGGAACCTTAACGTATACTCGCACCAATTTTTTATCGGTCGTTTCTGCATTTACATGCCATTTTTTAATAATCGCCAAAGTTTCCTAATTTTTCGTGTGTATTAGCTCATTGATCTGAAGCCTGGAGAACCCAAAATTATTTTCTCAAAAAACTTTATGAGGACCTCCGTAATGAGTTGAAAAACCTTCACATATACTCGCACCATTTTTTTTAACGTCCGTTTCCGCATTTACAATCCTTTTTTTAAGAATCGCCCAAATTCCCCAATTTGTCATGTGTATTAGCCCATGAATCTGGCGCCCAGAACACCCAAATTTTGTTTCTCAAAAAACTTTATTAGGACCTCTGTAATTAGTTGGATAACATTCACGTATACTACACCATTTTTGTAACGCCCGTTTCCGTATTTACAAGTCTTTTTTTATAAGAATCGCTTAAATTCCTTGATTTTTCGTGTGTATTAGCCCATGGATCTGGTGCCCAGAGCAGCCAAATATTTTTCTCAAAAAACTTTATGAGGACCTCCGTAATGAGTTGGGGAACCTTCACGTATACTCAGTCCATTATTTTAACGCCCGTTTCTGCATTTACAAGCTTTTTTTAAGAATCGCACAAATTCACCGATTTTTTCGTGTATTAGCCCATGAATCTGGCACCCGGAGCACCCCAAAATTTTTCTCAAAGTACTTTATGAGGACCTTTGTAATGAGTTGGGAACTTTCACGTATACTCTCTCCATTCTTTAACGCCTGTTTCCGCATTACAGGCCCTTTTTTAAGAATCACCCAAATACCCCATTTTTTTCGTGTGTATGAGCCTATATATCTGGCGCCCGGAGCACCCAATTTTTTTTTTCTCAAAAATCTTTATGAGGACCTCTGTAATGAGTTGGAAACCCTCACGTATACTCGCACCACTTTTTTAACGCCAATTCTGCATTTACGAGCCCTTTTTTGACAATCGCCTAAATTTCTGGATTTTTCGTGTGTAATAACCCATGAATCTGCTGCCCGGAGCACCCAAATTTTTTTTTCACAAAAAACTTTATGAGGACCTCCGTATGGAGTTGGGGAACATTCACCTATACTTGCACTATTTTTTGAACGCCTATTTCCGCATTTATAATCATTTTTTTAAGAATCGCCCAAATTCCATGTTTTTTCGTCTGTATATTAGCCCATGGATCTGGCGCCCAGAGCACCTAAAATGTTTTTCTCAAAAAATTTTATGAGGACCTCCGTAATGAGTTGGGGAACCTTCACGTATACTCAGTCCATTATTTTAACGCCCGTTTCCGCATTTACAAGCCTTTTTTCAAAAATCGCTCAAATTCCCCAATTTTTTGTGTGTATTAGCCCCTGGATCTTGCGCTCGGAGCACCCAAATTTTTTTTCTCAAAAAACTTTATGAGGACCTCCGTAATGAGTTGGGAACCTTAAGGTGTACTCACACCATTTTTTTAACGCCCGTTTCCGCATTTACAAGCCCTATTTTAAGAATCGCCCAAATTCTTTGGTTTTTCGTGTGTATTAGCCCATGGATCTGGCGTCCGGAAATCCAAAATTTTTTTCACAAAAAACTTTATGAGAACCTCCCAATGAGTTGGGGAACCTTCACGTATACTCGCAACATTTTTTTAACGCTCGTTTCCTAATTTACAACCCTTTTTTTAAGAATCTCCCAAATTCCCAATTTTTTCGTGTGTATAAGCCCATCGATCTGGCGTCCGGAGCACCCACATATTTTTTCTCAAAAAACTTTATGAGGACCTCCGTATGGAGTTGGGGAACATTCACCTATACTCGCACCATTTTTTTAACACCTATTTCAGCATTTATAATCATTTTTTTAAGAATAGCTCAAATTCCATGTTTTTTCGTCTGTATATTAGCTCGTGGATCTGGTGCCAAGAGTAGCCAAATATTTTTCTCAAAAAACTTTATGAGGTCCTCCATAATGAGTTGGGGAACCTTCACGTATATTCAGTCCATTATTTTAACGCCCGTTTCCGCATTTACAAGTATTTTTTAATGAATCGCTCAAATTCTTCGATTTTTTGTGTGTGTTAGCCAATGGATCTTGCGCTCAAAGCACCCAAATTTTTTTTCTCAAAAACTTTATGAGGACCTCTGTAATGAGTTGGAATCTTCCGGTATATTCACACCATTTTTTTAACGCCTGTTTCCGCATTTACAAGCCCTTTTTTAAGAATCGCCCAAATTCTTTGGTTTTTCGTGTGTATTAGCCCATGGATCTGGCGTCCGAAAATCCAAAATTTTTTTCACAAAAAACTTTATGAGAACCTCCCAATGAGTTGGGAACCTTCACGTATACTCGCAACATTTTTTTAACGCTCGTTTCCTAATTCACAACCCCTTTTTTAAGAATCGCCCAAATTCCTAGTTTTTTCGTGTGTATAAGCCCATCGATCTGGCGTCCGGAGCACTCACATATTTTTTCTCAAAAAACTTTATGAGGACCACCGTAATTAGTTGGGGAACTTTCACGTATACTCGCATCAATATTTTATCGGTCGTTTCCGCATTTACATCCCCTTTTTTAATAATCGCCAAAATTTCCTGATTTTTCGTGTGTATTAGCCCATTGATCTGGCGCCCGGAGAACCCAAAATTATTTTCTCATAAAACTTTATGAGGACCTCCGTAATGAGTTGAAAAACCTTCAAATATACTCGCAACATTTTTTTAACTCCCGTTTCCACATTTACAATTCTTTTTTTAAGAATCCCCCAAATTCTCCAATTTGTCATGTGTATTAGCCCATGGATCTGGCGCCAGAGCACCCAAATTTTTTTTCTCAAAAAACTTTATTTGGTCCTCTTTAATGAGTTTGAGAACATTCACGTATACTACACCATTTTTGTAACGCCCGTTTCCGTATTTACAAGTCTTTTTTCTAAGAATTGCCAAATTCCCCGATTTTTCGTGTGTATTAGCCCATGGATCTGGTGCCCAGAGCAGCCAAATATTTTTTCTCAAAAAACTTTATGAGTACCTCCGTAATGAGTTGGGAACCTTTACGTTTACTCAGTCCATTATTTTAATGCCCGTTTCTGCATTTACAAGCCTTTTTTAAGAATCGCACAAATTCACCAATTTTTTCGTGTGTATTAGCCCATGGATCTGGCGTCCGGAGAACCCCAAAATTTATTCTCAAAATACTTTATGAGGACCTTTGTAATGAGTTGAGAACTTTCACCTATACTCTCTCCATTCTTTAACGCATGTTTCCGCATTACAAGCCCTTTTTTAAGAATCACCCAAATACCCCATTTTTTTCATGTGTATGAGCCTATATAACTGGCGCCCGGAGCACCCAAAATTTTTTTCTCAAAAAACTTTATGAGGACCTCCGTAATGAGTTGGGAACCTTCACGTATACTCACACCATTTTTTTAACGCCTGTTTCCAAATTTACAAACCTTTTTTTAAGAATTGCCCAAATTTCTCAATTTTTCTTATGTATTAGCCCATTGATCTGGCGCCCGGAGCACCCAAAATTATTTTCTCAAAAAACTTTATGACGACCTCCGTAATGAGTTGGAAAATCCTCACAGATACTCGCATAATATTTTTAACGCCCGTTTCCGCATTTACAAGCCTTTTAAGAATCGCTCAAATTTCCCAATTTTTCGTGTGTATTAGCCCATGGATATGGCGCCTGGAGCACTCAAATTTTTTTCCTCAAAAAACCTTATGAGGATCTCCGTAAAGAGTTGGGGAACCTTCACGTATACTCGCGTGTTTCCGCCTTTACAAGCCTTTTTTTTAAGAATCGCCCAAATTCCCCGATTTTTGTGTGTTTTGGCTCCCGGAGCACCTAAATTTTTTTTCTCAAAAAACTTCAGGAGAACCTCCGTAATGAGTTGGGGAACCTTCACGTATACTCGCACCATTTTTTGAACGCCTTTTTCTGCATTTACAAGCCTTTTTTTTAAGAATCACCCAAATTCCCCTATTTTTCATATGTATTAGCACATTGATCTAGCACACAGAGAACCTAAAAGTTTATTCTCAAAAAACTTTATGAGGACCTACGTAATGAGTTGGAGAATCTTCACGTATACTCACACCATTTTTTTAACGTCCGTTTCCTCATTTACAAGCCTTTTTATAAGAATATTTCAAATTCTCTAATTTATACTGTGTAAATTATCCCACGGATTTGGAGCCTGGAGCACCAAATTGTTTTTCTCAAAAAACCCGTATGAGGACCTCCCTAATGAGTTGGGGACCCTTCACTTAAACTCACACCATTTTTTTAACGCACGTTTCCACATTTACAACCTCTTTTTTAAGAATCTCCCAATTTCTCCGATTTCTCGTGTGTATTAGCCCATGGATCTGGCGCCCAAGGCACCTCAAAATGTTTTCTCAAAAACCTTATGAGGACCTCCGTAATGAGTTGGGGAACCTTCACGTATACTCACACCATTTTTTTTAACGCCCGTTTCCGCATTTACAAGCATTTTTTTAAGAATCACCCAAATTTTCTGATTTTTCGTGTGTATTAGCCCATGGATCTGGCGTACGGAGAACCCATAATTTTTTTCTCAAAAAACTTTATGAGAACCTCCGTAATGAGTTGGGAACCATCACGTATACTCACACCATTTTTTTATCGCCCGTTTCTGCATTACAACCCCATTTTTTAAGAATCACCCAAATTTCCCATTTTTTCGTGTGTTTTAAACCATTAATCTGGCGCCCGGAACCCAAAAAAAAATTCTCAAAAAACATTAGGAGGACCTCTGTAATGAGTTGGAGAACCTTCACGTATACTCGCACCATTTTTTGAACGTCTGTTTCCGCATTTACAAGCCTTTTTTAAGAATCACCTGAATTCCCCAATTTTTCGTGTGTATTAGCCCATGGATCTGGCACCCGGAGCACCCAAAAGTATTTTTTCAAAAAACATTATAAGGACCTCTGTAATGAGTAGGGGAACCTTCACATATACTCACACTATTTTTTTAACGCCTGTTTCCTTATTTAAAAGTCTTTTTATAAGAATCTTCTAAATTTCTCGATTTTTGGTGTCTATATTAGCCCATAGATATGGCGCCTGGAGCACCCAAAAAATATTTCTCAAAAAACTTTATGAGTACCTATGTAATAAGTTGGGGAGCCTTCACATAAATTCGCACAATTTTTTTAACGCACGTTTCCACATTTTCAAGCCCCTTTTTAAGAATCCCCCAAATAGCCCAAATTTTCGTGTGTATTAGCACATGGATCTGGCGCCCGAAGCACCCAAAAAAAAATTCTCAAAAAACTGTATGTGTACCTCCGTAATGAGTTGGGGAACCTTTACGTATATTGCACAATTTGTTTAACTCCCGTTTCCGCATTTACACGCCTTTTTTTAAGAATCACCCAAATTTCCCTATTTTTCGTTTGTATTAGCCCATCGATCTGGCGTCCGGAGCACTCAAAAAAAATTCTCAAAAAACTTTATGAGCACCTTAGTAATGATTTGGGAACCTTCACGTATACTCGCATCATTTTTTTAACGCCCGTTTCCGCATTTTCAAGCCTTTTTTTAAGATCGCAAAAAATCATCGATTTTTCGTGTGTATTAGCCCATTGATCTGGAGCCCAAAGCACCTAAAAAAATTTCTCAAAAAACATTATGAAGCTTCTGTAATGAGTTGGGTACCTTCACGTATACTCGCGCTATTTTTTTAACGTCGGTTTCTGCACTTACACTCTTTTTTTTAAGAATCGCCCAAATTCTTCAATTTTCGTGTGTATTACCTGATTGATCTGGCGCCCGGAGCACCCAAAGTTTTCTTCTCAAAAAGCTTTATGAGGACCTCCGTAATGAGTTGGGGAAGATTCACGTATACTCGCTCCATTTTTTTAACCCCCGTTTCCACATTTACAAGTCTTTTTTTAAGAATCGCCCTAATTCGCCGATTTTTCTTATGTATTAGCCTTTATTCTGGGGCCCGGAGAACCCAAAAAAAATCAAAAAATTTGGGCGATTCTTAAAAAAGAGCATGTAAATACGAAAACGGGAGTTAAAATAATGGTGTGAGTATACGTGAAGGTTCCCCAACTCACTACGGAAGTCCTCATAAAGATTTTTGAGAAAAAAAATTGAGTGCTCCGTGCGCCATATTCATGGGCTAATACACACGAAACATTAAGAAATTTTGGCGAATCTTAAAAAAGGGCTTGTTAATGCGAAAACGGGCTTTAAAAAATGGTGTGAGTATACGCGAAGGTTCCCCAACTCATTATGAAGGTTTTCATAAAGTTTTTTGAGAAACATTTTTTTCTCCTCCTGGCGCCACATTCATGGGCTAATACACATAAAAAATCAAGGAATTTGGGCGATTCTTAAAAAAAAGGCTTGTAAATGCGGAAACGGGATTTAATAAAATGGTGTGAGTATACGAGAAGGTTCCCCAACTCCTTACGGAGTTCCTCATAATGCTTTTTGACAAAAAAAATTTGGCTGCTCCAGGTACCAGATCCATGGGCTAATATAGACAAAAAATAGGGGAATTTGGGCAATTCTTAAAAAAACTTGTAAATGAGGAAACGGGCGTTAAAACAATGGTGTGAATATACGTGAATATTCCCCAACTCATTACGAAAGTACTCATAAAGTTTTTTGAGAAAACATTTATGGGTGGTCCGGACGCCAAATTAATGGGCTTATACACTCGAAAAATCAAGTTTTTGGGTGATTCTTAAAAAAAGGCTAATAAATGCGGAAACGGGTGTTAAAAAAATGATGCGAGTTTGCATGAAGCTTCCCCAATTCATTACGGAGATCCTCAAAAAGTGTTTTGAGAAAAACATTTTGGGTGCACTGGACGCCACATCCATGGGCTAATATATCCGAAAAACGGAAAATTTGGGCGATTCATAAAAAAAGGCTTGTAAATACGGAAACGGGCGTTAAAAAAAGGTGCGAGTATATGTGAAGGTTTTCCAACTCATTACGGAGGTCCTCATAAAGTTTTTTGAGAAATTTTTTTGGGTGTTTTGGCTGCCAGATCAATGGGCTAATACACACGAAAAATCGGGGAATTTGAGCGATTCTTAAAAAAAGACTTGTAAATCCGGAAACGGGCGTTAAAAAAATGGTGCGAGTATACGTGACGGTTCTCCAACTCATTACGGAGGTCCTCATAAAAAATTTTGAATTTTTTTTTTTGTTGCTCTGGCGCCAGATCACTAGGCTAATACACACGAAAAATCGAGGAATGTGGACGATTATTAAATAAGGGCTAGTAAATGCGGAAACGGACGTTAAAAAAATGGTGCGAGTATACGTGAAGGTTCCATAACTCATTACGGAGGTCTTCATAAAGTTTTTTGAGAAAAAAATTTAGGGACCTCCGGGCGCCAGATCTCAAGGCTAATACACACGAAAAATCGGAAAATTTGGGTGATTCTTAAAAAAAGGCTTCTAAATGCTGAAACCGGTGTTAAAAAAAAGGTGTGAGTATACGTGAAGGTTCCCCAACTCATTACGGAGGTCCTCATAAAGTTTTTAGAGAAAAAAATTTAAGGTGCTCCGGGCGCCAGATCCATAGGCTAATACACACGAAAAATCAGGAAATTTGAGCGATTCTTAAAAAAAGGCTTGAACATGCAGAAACGAGCGTTAAAAAATTTGTGCGAGTATACGTGAAGGTTCTCCAACTTATCACGGAGGTCCTCGTAAAGAATTTTGAGAAAAAAGTTTTGGGTGCTCTGGGCGCCAGATCCATGGGCTAATACACACGAAAAATTAGGAAATTTCGGCAATTCTTTAAAAAAAGCTTGTAAATGTGCAAACGGGCGTTAAAAAAATGGTGTGAATATAGGTGAAGGTTCCCCAACTCAATACGGAGGTGCTCATAAAGTTTTCTGAGGAAAAAAAATTAGGTGCTCCAACCGCCAGATTCATTGGCTAATACACATGAAAAATCGTTGGGAATTTTGGCGATTCTCAAAAAAGGGATTGTAAATGCGGAAATGGAAGTTAAATAAATGGTGTGAGTACACATGAAGGTTCCCCAACTCATTATGGAGGTCTCATAAAGTTTTTTGAATCGTTGGGAATTTTGGCGACTCTCAAAAAAGGGATTGTAAATGCGGAAATGGAAGTTAAATAAATGGTGTGAGTACACATGAAGGTTCCCCAACTCATTATGGAGGTCTCATAAAGTTTTTTGAATCGTTGGGAATTTTGGCGACTCTCAAAAAAGGGATTGTAAATGCGGAAATGGAAGTTAAATAAATGGTGTGAGTACACATGAAGGTTCCCCAACTCATTATGGAGGTCTCATAAAGTTTTTTGAATCGTTGGGAATTTTGGCGACTCTCAAAAAAGGGATTGTAAATGCGGAAATGGAAGTTAAATAAATGGTGTGAGTACACATGAAGGTTCCCCAACTCATTATGGAGGTCTCATAAAGTT
>JAJONR010005782.1:0-35080 GCA_029582245.1 Solanum etuberosum | reverse complement strand
TTTAAAAATATTTTCAACTTCAAAATTTTACCCATACCCTCGGACCCCCCCCCCGCATCCCACCCCCGGCCAGCCCCCTACCAGCCCCCTCCCCCCCACCAAACCCCCCTCCAAAAAAAAAATTTAAGTTTGTTTTTAAAAAATATTTTCAACATTTTATTTTTTCACCCCCCTTGACCCCCCCCCACCCCCACCCTCCAAAAAAAAAATTGTTTTTAAAAAATATTTTCAACTTCAAATTTTATTTTTTCACCCCCACCAAGTCCCCGCACCCCCCAAGTCCCCTCACCCCCATCCCCAAAAAAAAAATTAAGTTTGTTTTTAAAAAATAATTTCAACTTCAATTTTTTTATTTTTTCACTCCTACCCTCAACCCCGCCCCCCCTCCCCCCAAAAAAAAAATTAAGTTTGTTTTTAAAATATATTTTCAATTTCAAAAATTATTTTCTACTCTCTTAGTAAAAATAAAAGATATTTTCTCAAAAACATTTTTCATTCATAAATCAAACACTAAAAAATCTTTTTCGGAAAATATTTCCTACTTACCAACCAAACATGAGAAAATAAGTTAAAAATCTACTTATTTTCCAGGAAAACATTTTCCTTCCTACCAAACACACCCTTAGTTTTAAATTTTATACTGAAACTCAAATTAAAACCCAAGCATCATATGCAAGAATTTTTTTTTAAGTAATCTTTATATTTTTATACAGTAAAATGTATACACATAATTTATTTATTATTTTATCATAAAATCTATTAATATTTTAAATAACCTTTATCTTAGGTTTATAAGTGCATTAAGCAATAACAATTTCTTTACTTTTACTTTTGTATAAAAATTGAATTTTAATTTTAATTTTTGAAATTATCTGATGAACTTTAGTATTTTTGCATCTTCTTAAGTAATGGCCCAATAACTTTTGTTATTTTAATTAACTAAAAGAAATTACCTCATCTCCAATTCAAATAAAAATAAATTTTATAAAAGAAATTATGCAGCTTATGCACTATAATATTTATAAGTTCTCACAAAAGAATAATTAAACTACAAATTTAATGACAATAGATTATATATCAATACTTTTATCTTTTCTTGAAAATTTTCCAATTATTCATATGTCCTCCGACATACTAAATAAAAATAAAGAGCACTTGACTCTAATTGATTCATACCATCATTTTCTTTGGAAATTCTATGGATAAAGTCATATAAAGATTTTTAAAGATAATTTGATTCAATAATCACATCAAATAAAGGCATTTATTATTAAAATTCATAAATAATTAACTGTAGTAGCTATTGATCAGACTTTTCATTACTTTAATTTTCCTTTCATTTGGCATATAAGTCTCTACGTGGGAAATGAAATTTAAATTTTAAACCTTAATTTTTTAATTAACTTTTTTTTAATCATTTCAATATAATTTTTTTCTGTTAACCCAAAATTCAAATGCAGATATATTTTAAAATTAAAATTTTGAGTTGATTAAGATTTAAGTATGAAATAGAAATATTTAAACCATAACTCTATGTTCATTAAATAAAATAGGAAAATGAATGTTTTGAGAGTATAGGTAATATAATCTTGTCACATTTATTGAAATTTGTATATGTTTTAATTTAATTAAGTTTGAATTTATCGATCTTATAAGGCTTCTGCATATTCAAAAATGATGAGATCTCTTAATCGAACTATATAATATAAAATTATGACATGTTTTCAGTTTATTCAAATTCATCATAGATTTATGTTATAATAATTCAAATGTGTGTATATTTTAGTATATGATTGGATATGATTAGAAAAAATAAGAGTTTATGTAGAACTCTTTAGCCGTCAATTAATGACATTTATTTTATATTATATCAAAAGCCTCATTCTTTAAGATTCCAATTTTTTTATTTTACAAAAAAATTAAATTAAAATTAAAACAATAACAACTATTATAAAGATTATAACTTTAGGCTATAGTGCATTTGTGCCTCAATTCACTCCCAGAGTCGTTATTAGCCATGCGTCACAATAAAGTAGAATAAAGATGATTTAAAAATTTAACATTATTAACACTAAACACATTGTACTTTCTTATTTATTAGTAAATATTTTTATATTTATATGATTTTTCACATCTATATTAAAATCATGTGTCTAAATTATCTGATATAATTAATGTGCTTAAAGAAGGCAACTGCAACGAAAATAGAAACTTATAATTTTTTACCTAATTACTATTCGATAAAATTTGCTTCAAACATGTTCAAATAGAAAAAGAATAAAATATCTAATACGAAACTACATGATATGAAAAGTAATAATACAAAGTGCTTTTTCTCTTATCATCGCAATCAAAGAGAAAGACATCCACAAATTTGAGAAGTTCTTTAGCGTTCTCAACAAAAAATGGCTGAGCACTTGATTTTGAGATTTTTCCATTCATTCTTTACCTTTGATAAAATCAAATAAAAAATAAATCAAGTTAACACAAAATACAAAATCAGTCACTAATTGCCAATTCTTGGATTTTTCAAATAAAAAACAAAATATGCATTGAGATCAATGAGTACAAAGAGAGTAAGCATATTATTGGCGCAGAAACATTGTCTACGAATGAACAAATTGTTTGGATGGTTATGGTATATATAAAGGTATTATTAGTGGAGAAAGGGTAGGAAAAAGAGGGAATAGGGGAAGTTATGGTGGTATTCTAATCGTCTTGTATTTTTTCTTTTTAATTTATTTTAATAATTTAAAATTCAATTTTTTCGTTTTGTAACTGCATTACCCTATTTTAAATCCTTTTTATTATATAATCTTAGTATATTTCATATTTAATTAGCAGTAATTAATTATATAAAATATTTTTTATTTGAAAATTTTAAAACAAAAGAAAAAAATTTAAATGTGACAACAATCTACAGAAAAGTATGAAATAAATAATTTTATTCTATCAAAAAAAAAATCTTTATAAAATGAGTCCGATACTTGCTTATTAATTTATGTTTAAGGAATTAGTGTAAACAATTTTCAGTTTTCTTTTTTTATTATTTTAAATTTTTTTATTCCAAAATAGTGAATTTAAAATTCAAATTCAAATTCAAAGAACAGTAACCAATTTTTAATTTTAGGAAAAAAAGAATTGTTTTAAAATTATTTCTCATTTATTTGTAAAAAACTACTTTAAAATTATTTTAAAAAATAAAATAAAATATTTTACTATTTAATGAAATGATTTTTAAAAAATTGAAAATTTATTATTTTAACACTTCTTACTTTTTTGTCCGTTGGTATTTTTTGGTATTTTAAATAGTTTATTTTAAAAAAATTATTTATTTATTTATTTTTATTTTATTTTGGGTCAATTATAAAACTTTATCCTATTTTAATCAGTTACCTATATTTTAGAAATTATCCCACTAATTTTAAAATTACTAACTGTACGTTTTTTTTTTTTTTGCAAATACAATTTCATAATATTTATTTTTTAGAAAATACATGCGCTTTCACCTCTCTTATATAATATATAGATAGATAATAAGCAACTGTCTCAAAATTACTACTTCATAATTAATTAATTTAAAAAGTACCAAAAAAGAATAATATTTAATCAAAATAATTTTATTTATGTAAAAAAAAATCCTATTATCTATGTAAATCAACTACGTAATTTGTTATGATTTTTTAGATATTATTTAGAAGGAAAAATTAGGAGTAGTTAAATAACTAAAAAATAATCCATCAATGTGCGGACTTTCTGTAATAATCCATTTTTGTTGGATGGATTTGTTGTAATTAGAGTCTATAACAACAAGTTGGATAGACCATATACACGACTCTGGATTGACATTTTGTAATAAAAAGAAAGGGCTTAATTTTCTTTCAATTATTTTTCATCTTAAAAGACAAATTTTAAAGTGAAATTAGCATGATATACAAAAAAAAATTTGTCATGTCAAATTTATTTTAATAATAAATTTAGTTGAATGATTTTATTGACACAAAAACCTAAGTTTAGTGATTTTATTGATAGAAAACAAAATTCAATAACTTTATTAGATAATTTTTTAAAGTTGAATGACCTTCTGAGATATTAACTCATTAAAGATATTATAAATTTTCTATTAGTATTATAAGAATAATTGATACTCCTTATAGTTCATATTAAGTGAATTGTTGTGACAATTTTCACAATTTATATTAAGTAAATTTTTCAAAATTCAAGAAAATTGTAGAGATTTTTTTAAAAATATTTACTCTTCCTTTCAATGAGGTTATTCGGTACTTTACATTTTCTAGGAGAATAGTTCAGACATAATCAAAATAGCAATAGTGAAAAATAACATTTAATTTTTGTCCTTAAATATTTTTATTACGTGGTTAATATAAAATAGAGGGAGTATATAGTTTTCAAATAAATAATATTTTAATTAAATTATTAATGAAATTTTCAACTAAGCACACATTTCTTTAGAAAAGTGTTTTTAGCCTCTCAACTGAGTGGCCAAATAGGCCCTTAGTCCACCTCAATATACTTCTAATTTAAATTTATAAGTAAAATAAAATATTTTCACCTTTATGCTACATTTTCAAAAAATTAAATAAAACTAATTCACAAATATAATAGATATTGTTTATTTACTTTTTTACTTCTTTTTTATTTGTTTTTAAAAAATAATTCCTCTATTTCCGTGGCTAATATTGTTTCATCGCTCCTTGGCTTTGCATTGGAAATGTCCAATGCAATCATTAATTTCTCTCGTGGCTTCGCTGCCATTAGTGGCTCACTTTATATATCTTTATTAGATAAGCATTCTCGTCTTCAAAAACTCACAAAGTTATCTTTCAGAAGATTGGAAGGAATTTTATGGCTTTGATAAAATGGAAAAAATAATATTTTTTGCGTTTTAATTTATTTATTTTATTTTGACTTGACACGAAGTTTAAGAAAGTAAAGAAGAAATTTGGACCTTCTGGTCTTAAATTAAATTTATGTCAAATATATTAAAATATTTTTTTTAATTATGTGGTCTTGAACATATCACATGGAAAGTTAAAATTAAAAAATTATGAAAAAAAGAAAAATGCATTCTTTTTTAAACCTATTAAAATGAAAAATAGGACAAACAAACCAATGAAGGAAGTTATAATAGTTTATAGTAGGTTGGTGGTCAGCGTAACACTAATCAATATATGGTTCATTTTATTCATTGGAAAACCAATTAAAATAAAATAAGATAAAATCCAAAGAGAATAGGATAAGTAATTGCGTCATTTCTTCCATAGAAGTATTATATCAGAATATAATGATTGATGTTAAAGAATCGTTTGGTAGGATGTATAAGAATAGTGTCGAATGTGGTATACTAGTAATGCTTGCATTAAATATGTTGAGATTACTTTATGTAATGTTTGGCTTGGTGTATTAAAAATAACATGCATGGCATAGTTCTAAAAAAATTACAAAATTGTCCTGCATAAATATTCTCGAAATAATATGCTAAAGTTTTGAGGTACAATTGTGCCTTTAATCATGATAATGTATGCATTAAAACCCTTTTTGTATTACTAATACCATGGTCCATGGATAACTAATGTTTGCATAAGTTGTACATAGGTTGAAAAAGTATACCAAACAATATAATAACAATGCACAACGTTGATGCTTGCATTATCTTTTCTAATACACTCTGCCAAACGACTCGTTCAAGCAAATGTTGAGAAAGATATCCTAACTAGATTAGCAATTAAGCTGCAGATTTGTACCTGCAAATTACCTTACACCTATGTACTCTATCACGTACATAGAAACCAGGCACTACCATGATCTTAACCTTACTTGTACCTTGTGATTTTTCCCTATCTCCAAATATGTCCTCCATGTAATTCTTATCAAAACTTGTATTCTCTTCAACCCTGAGAATCCCAAGTGGAGGATCGAACGAAAACGCGAGCAAATGCAGCAACCAAATGCACTTAGAAGCCACAAAGAATGCTTGTAGGAGTTGTTCTGGCCATGGCCTTCTCCAATTAAGTGATGTGATGATGCAACACATTTTCTGATCACAAAATTTGCTGAAATCTTCACTATAGTACTTAGTCCCCTTTCGTAACACTTCATTCCAGCTTAGGTTCCTCAACGAGACAAACGATGAGAATTGATCGTGGCAATCTTGTTGAGGGTCCAATTGTTTTGGAGCCCCGTTCTTTTGGAACACTACGTTCTCGAAATCTTGGAAGAGTGATTGGTTTATGATGGCTTCAACATGGTATAGGATCGCCTTTGAGTGTTTTGAGTTAAGGGAAAGCTTGTAAGGTTGAAGTAGAAGGTTTAAGTTATCGGTTAAGGAATTATCTGTCTCTTCAACTTGTGCAATAAGAGTCTTACAGAATTGCTTAACGGATAGTCTTGATTCCGATACTATCTGCAAGAATCCTTCAACCATTACCTCTTCACTAACAGGAATCGTGTTTTCTCCATCTCCATCCGTAGATTTTCCCCTTCTCGGAAGATCTATAAGCATGTTGAATACTTGGGATTCTTTTGTTTGAATTGCTTGTCTCAAGGCTTTCTTGAGCTCCTCACAATAAGTTTCTAAGTACTCCAATTTTTGCTTTAGCTCTCCTAAAGAAGACTTCATTTCCGCGACTTCCATCAGAGCTGCCTCTCTGCTCTCATTTGCTACCGCGAGTTCTTTCCTCAACGCTTCAACAGAAACCACCCCGATGTGATCCTTACAAATCTGAGAGACCTCCTCAGACTCTCTCCGATATGGTGAATTCTCATTCTTGTTTTTCTTCTTTAGCTTAGGGAACAACCACGACAAGTTCATTCCTTTACTCTTTGGCTGCAATTGATTTAAAGAGTGCGAATTTGTCAATGGCACGACTACATTAGAGCTTTTCCCACTTTTGCTAGCACCATCTGTCTCAGTACTTACTATAGCAGGTTTACATGATCTATTGTAAGACGAAAGCGATCTCAAGTCTCCCAAAGAGCTTCTTCTAGAATTAGAGTAATCACCACCAGGAGAGTTTCTAAGCAGAGTGATATGACCAGTATAAGAGCCGGTGACCGATCTCTGATCATCAGTTGGACAGTTATGAGATTCAGAATTGATCAAATTGGATGAAATTCCTTTCCTTAAGGAAGAATTCGCCTTTCTGTAATTCGATAGACTGACTTCATCACAATTTGCTACTCCACCAAGGCCATAATCATCCCAAAGGTCAGCGTAGTCTCGATCGTCTAGCTGTAGTTGTTTGGATCCAGGTAATGGAGCATCTTCATAACTCTGCATACATTTCAAACTAGGTGAATCAGGATAACCTAAAATGCAGAAATTAAGGTCTAAGGATGGCTTCCAATTACAAGTTGAACAAAAAGCATAACCATCTGAGCAGTCACAAAAACAAACTTTCATAGATATTTTTTCTTTTTTATTTAGTACACAAATTGGAGTCCCTATTAATTCGTATTCGCACCACATAAGACCTATTTACCGCTCCCTACAGGATTTTTTCCCACCCAAAGCTCAACCTCAGACAGTATGGAGGGATCCGATCCATCCCACGACAACCTTGTTGATTACTTTCATAAATATAAACAATCAAAATAGTAATAGTAACAAATTTAGAAAGGGTGATAATTGTTCAAGATGACATAAAAAAGAGTTCAAATTATTCCCATAGTGTATGCCAATACAAAGGGTAATATATTTCTCTAAAGATCCATCTCAAATATCTCGTAAATTCTTGAGATACTCATAAAGAAATCAAGATATGTCCAGACTCTTCTTCCTAAGCAAATACTTCAAAAAAAATCCAAATGATCCTACATTTGAGAAATACACTACTGTCAACACTCCAATTAATCCGCACTATAATTAATAAAATATTCTTATTTTTTCATATTTTATTTATGATTAAAATTTATTTTCCATAAAAACAAGGACACTAAAAAAAATGAGTATTGGACCTAGTAGGTCAGAATTATTAAAGAAAAAAATCCAAATTCCCTCCTATGACTACAAAAAATAAACCAATATTTTTATGAGAATAGAATGTAAAAAAACCACTAAATTTCATAAAATTCAAGTACTGAACCTATAATACAAAAAATACAGTGATTAAAACATAAGAAGAGAACTTACTGGTGTAAAAATAGGATAATCTTGAGCAGAAAAGAGATTAGCAGCAGGGGAAGAAGAAGAAGAAGAATGAGGAGGAAACTTGATGAAATTAGCAGGGCTATTATTATTATTAATACCCTGTAATAAAGAAGCATGAATAGCTCTAAGCTCTACAGCTTTAGCAATGGCAGCTTGAACTTCTTGTCTATTAATTACTCCATTATATTCATCATCATTTTCTTCAAAAAATGTACTTGCACCCGCCATAATTTAATGAATGAAAAAATATACAAACAGAAAAGCACATTCAAGAAATGAAATTGTTTATGTACATATTTTTGAAGAGAAATAAAAATCACATGATATAATATGCAGCACAAGAATTCTGAAGGACCAGAAAAAGAAAATAAAGGTAGAGATAGGGACAATAGAGAAGACAGGATGGTGGGGGTGTAGTGGACTGGTGGGGTGTCTTCAAAGTTTCATTTATTTACAGTGAGTGATTCTATAAAAAGATGTTAACCAATCACATCATCCAAAATATATTTATAGTTAATTCATAGAATATTCTCTCTTCGTTTTAATTTATTTGACCTTTTTTTTAGTCTATTTAAAAATAAATAACTCTTTCTCGTATTAGCAATCATTTAATTTTAATTTTTCATATGATAGGTTTAAAATCACAAAATTATTTCAGTACATCCGACATATCTTTAATCTAAAATCACGTAATTCAAAAGTCTTTATTTTTAATTTTTTTTTTAACTATGTATCAAGTTAAAATATGTTAAATAAATTAAAACAAGAGAGTAATTTTTAAAATGAGATAGATTTCCTATTACAACGAATAAAATAATATAATCTAAGTAAATAAAACAAATTATACCTTTAGGGTCGTTTGTAAGCTGTTAAAAGTTATGCAACATTAATTACGAGATAATAAATATAATGAATTTATGTATTATTTTATGTAGATATTATTAGTTATGCAGTAATTATTTATTCATATATTAGTTATTACACTCTCTATCATATACATAAATAATATCTAGTGCATGTATCAGTTATGCGAGTTTTTAAATTACAAATCAAAAATCATAATAATTTTATACCTAATTAACTATCAAACATAATATTACTAATGCATAATTTAATACATGCATAATTTAATACATACATAACTCATCTCCAAACTAACTATCAACCGACCCCTTATGAATATTATTGTTGAGGAGGGAGTAAAATGGTCAATTATTCTCCCTGAGGAATCAGAAGGAGGTTAAATTACCCAATAGGGCATCATCTTAATTTTGTGTGGGTTAATTAATATATGAGAATTCATTGTAATAAAATTCACTCTTGTTTGTGGTGCAAATTTCATAAAGAAACCTACAAAACAAGAAAGAAAAAACAAGAATAAAAAGATAAGGAAATATTCCCCTCCCCACAAACGTACTTTTCTTGAACTAATGAAATTGATGATAAATGATAATAGTGAAGAATGATTGATATTGACCTCAAAAAAATTGATGGGAGGTAGAGAAATTAAACAAAGCTTATGAAAACTATTAGCCATTGGGAAAATCACTTTTTTTTAGGACTTAACTCCGAAAAACACATTTAACCCTAAATTTTCAAAACTCAACTTAAAGTTGTATTTATGATTTTTTTAAAATTTCAAAAATAACAAAAAAATGTTTTCACTTTATACACTTCAAATTGCGCACAAAAAAAACAAAATCAAATCTAATTTATATTCATGGTCATACACAATTTCAATTTTCAAAATAAAATATAGCCAAACATTCACGAACTTTCGATAAATAAATAGAAAATAACTAATTTGGTTAAGTTATAATAAAACCCAATGGAGCTTAGCTCAACTCTGTACTATAGCAGCCTCAGTTGGCTTAGCTGGATTAGACCTGGCTCGGCTCGACCCCAAAATCTACCCTCTTTTTTGTTACTACATTACTAAATTGGCTAAAAAAACTTCTCACATCATGAAATTAGAAGACAACAATGAGCATATGTGGTTAGAAGCGAATGTAGAATGGTCATATCAAATTTATCTGAATTTAATATTTTTAACGTGAAATATAGATTTACGTTAAAAAATTACAAATTTTTCAACAAATGATTGATATGAATTCATTAACTTTAAATATATAATTATTTCAATATTAAGAATCTTAAAAGGGTTTTTGATTCTTAACGATTTGAATGTCACTTTGCTATTAAAGTAAAAGCCAAATGGAATTACAGGTTGGATCATGGAATATTTTATATTAAAGTTCTGAAGCTTCTAGTGGCAACTTTTTTCAATTGAATATTCATGCTTTTACTGAAATTATTTCTTTTAAACTGACCTCTTCACCCTAAAAGTTGTGAGCTTGTCATCCTCCACATGCTAAAATGTTTTTATCTCCCTTTTAGTCCTCCATCTTTTATAAATTTATAGTTGCTATCAGCATCATTTTTTTAATATACAAATAAAATTGGGGTCGGGGAAGAGAAAACGGAAGAAGAAATTACGAGGTGGAAAATCAAATTCTCATCAATAAGGGTGAAAGTCCAAATATCCAACTAACTGAGCTACTGAAATTTCTCTTCATAATCCATTATTATTGTTAATTTCCATGTTTTTAATCGAAGGAAAAACATAGAAAGAAGGTAATTTACGCTAACAATCTCCTAAGTATGATAGTAAATTTTATTTTGCTTCAACTATGATATATTTTAATTTTACACCTGAACAAATGAAAAAGTATTTCTACTACACTTTCGATCCAATATTTTTAGAAAAAATATTATATATATGTTTTAAAGCACTCAATGCATAGATAAGTCAACCACTTAAAATATGACGTATCATCTAATTATATGCATTATCCTTAATAAGCTGTAATACCTTAAACATATTCAATTGTAGCTGATGGTGTATAATTGAATTAGGTGACAATACTTTATGATGTAAAATTATTAACGTAATAGACATTTTAAAGAATACACAGAATTTTTTATCTCAAAATTTTAGTCAAAAATAACTAATAAAACTATAAAAGTACTTTATTATATATTTAAGTACTCAATTAAAATATATTATAATTTAAGTATCTAAATTAAATTTACTGTCAAATTTTTTTAAAAAACCACCAGTATATTTCACCTAGAAAGAATTAACAAGTGAAAAATCATTGAAATATACAACATCAAATGTTGTGTGATAGAGATGCAGCATGTTTGCATGTTAATTTGACAATGACTTTACAGGGAAAATATGACCACGTTGCAGTAGCTTTTTCCTATTTGGATAAATAAAAAATCTACTTTTTACTTGTATAGATTCAAAATAAAGCATGTTTTACCCTATTTTTTTTGTGGGAAGTTGCAAAACAGCCAATCCGAGATTCACATAAATATAATATAAACTTTTGGTAGTTACTACTGGGCATTCTAGCATTAACAATTAATGGTGATAATTTTAATTATGGAAATAACTAAAAATATTTTTAAACTATGTAAAATTATAAAAATTCTAGCAGTTAATAATTTTATTTAAAAAATGCACATATTATTACTTAAAGAGTCAAAATATTCTCTTTTTCAAATAAATATATTATTTCTTTTCTTTTTAAACACATGTTTTCCTAATGATATTTTTTTAAGGAATAATTAATCCACATATATATTTAACACTCTATATTACATAATATACATCTACTAATTAATAATTTGTAATATAACAAATTAATTACGAGTGATAACATATTCGAATTAATTAATATTAAATTAAATTTTTTTTTTTTTAAATATTTTATGTATGTAAGAGAAAGTAAAAAAATATACATTTTGATATGAGTAATGGAGGAAATCAAATTACTATAATTTAGGGAGGAGTTATTGGGGAACCAAATTACTACAATTTAGGGAGGAGTTACGAGGAAACCAAATCACAACAATTCAGCAAGGAGTTATTAAGGAAATCATATTAACCCTCAATTCTCAAATAGTGGAAAACATGCGGAAGATTAAGAAAACTAAGATAAAAATCAATTTCATGGAGATTTTCATAAAATAAGAGTTTTAAACGATTCGAGTTAAGACTTGTAAAGTAATTAACATCCCAGGGATCTAGTCTAAACAAGTACAAGAGCTACTAAGATTTCAAGGTACACATATTTAACACTTGACACAGCTTCCATAACGCGGAAGGAAACATAGAAGCTGTTGGAGATTATCTTCGTCTTCACCTATGAGACATCACCGAACCTGCATACAGACTATGCCAAAGACATAGCAAGAGTAGTATCAGTACAAACCACACGTACTGGTAGGCATAGTCGGTCAACCCGATACCCACCGCATAATATAAGAAATCAACCAGTAAAACATGTAATAAGACTATTCATTCCTCCACCTTTATATTTTCCTGCCTTACTATTTCCGGATACTTTAAATCACACTAGTACACTTGACTTTAACCCTTTAGTATTCTATTCTTGATCATAACTTAACCATTTTAGCTCTTAGAGGAGTTTTCGGATGTAACCACTACCAACCCGGTCAACCACTCAAGGCATACCCTTTACTTCTTTCACATCACCAATCAACCCTCAACTCCATAGTACCTTCTATCAAGTCTATCACCGTTTTATTACTAAAACCTTATCCGGGTACTGCTTAATTATTAGTAAGACGACATAGCATCACCCCTAATCCTTAACAACAATACATGCGACCACCTCTTTAATAATACCTATTAACACCAGGACCCTTGGTCCCCACTTACCATACCACATCCTGAATTGGGCAAACCATTCATATTTCATTCATTACGAGATATACACAATTACCTTACGGTGCCCCAAACTCACGCGTATACATATAGTGCGCAATCCAGTTATCATTTCAGGAGCAATGTACAGTTCCACATTCTCAATAACACATAGATATAACAACACAATGGTCCTCTCATGTAACCCATACCCAATCTGTTAGTGTGCTGGATCGTGACATCCGATCCAAGTTAGTGTGTCGGATCGTGACACCCGTTCCAATATGTATATCGGTACGTGACATCCAATCCAATGCAATGTTAGTGTGTCGGTACGTGACACCCGTTCCAATATGTATGTCGGTACGTGACATCCGATCCAATGTAATGTTAGTATGTCAGTACGTGACACCCATTCCAATTAGCACAAACACAAGCACAATCACATCCATAACGTACAATACTCACATCATATAGTCAAGTACTCAAGTTCATGGCATGCATTGTTCATAATCAATTCATTAGGTTCGTTTCCACTTTTCATGCTTCGCCTTCACGCATACATATCAATAAACAAACAATTGACATACATCACACAATTAGGAATCAAACCATCACCTAAACCCTATTTCACGAGCTAGGGTTTTCCCCTAAGATATACGTCTGACGTAATACTTAGGAATACATGTACAACTGTCTCTTCTTCGGTGCACGAAAGCCTATACATGAATTCTACCATCAATTCCTCTATACTACGCAGTGAATTACAAATTTACAACTACTCAATTAAATAAACCTAGACTACCTGGGCGCCGAGCATTCGCAGAGGGATTATATCTCCAATACAGGCTTCCAAATGACGAGATGGTGGATTTTGACCCGAAATCCACAAGATTTCGACATCTTTACGCTAGAAATATCTTTCTCCCTCCTTCCCAAGCCTAGAGCAGCCTTTTGAGGGTTTCTGGGGTGATTCTCGCCTCTTTTGGTATTTTTGAAAAAAAGGAGAAAATTAGAGTTTGCGTTATTTACATTTTGTCTCGCCCACCCCGCTCTGGCGGCCACTTATCCCGCTAGAGCGCCACTACCCTAGCGGCATCTGGTGGGCTGAGGGACCCAGTTTTCCTGACATTTTTCATTTCCTAATTAACGACGGTTCGGGTCGTTACAATAGATACCAATTTACCCCTCGTTCGTCCCCGAATGACTAGCGAATGGATCAATATGCGCCTTTTCTTGGAGTGCTTCCAAACTAACTACTCGGTCCACTACGAAGCCACGAAGGATGGTGAATTTTCAAAATTGAAACATGAAAGGTTCTATAGTTCAAAGTCCGGTTTAGGGAAATGACGCAACGCACAGAAAAGAATTGCGTCTAAATTTTACACAGCCTGACCCCGCCAGGGTGGCAATTCTTCCGCTGTAGCGGGGCCGCTATGGCGATGACCTCCCGCTGTAGCGAGAGATCGGGAAACAGTACATAGGGGAAAAAATAATTTTCCCCCATTTCTTCCCAAACTCACCCAAAACTTCAAAAACTCTCCCGATCGCTTCACTCTGAATGTCAAATTTACGGTAAAGCTCTTGTTCCTTACGCTATTTACTTCATTACTTACTTAACAACGATTGAATGGTTCTAACTGATTGGGTAGAATAGGTTTTTGGGGGTAGTTTTCGAAAATTAACATAGGTTGCTTGATGTATTAGAAAAACGTAGCATGAACACTTCCCTTACGTCCACAAAGTCTCCACAACGTTCTGGGTGTAAGGATTTCATGAAAATACGGTCGAAACGGTTCCAAAATGGGTGGGGGAAGTTGAAAGGTTTCCTTGGTGTAAAACCCGGATTCGGGCACCATTTAGGGGTTATTTTTCTAGAATGATGGTATATTTAGATACTAGGATACTTTATAGTCTATGATCTGCTGAAATTCTGTTGAAAACGAGGGTTTTGGGACGAAGAGGCACCATGATCGCGCCTGGAGTTCGTCCCAGATGAAGGCCGCTCTGACGACCTTCATCCCACTGTGGCGGCCTCCCTCATCCCCCTCTGGCGGGATTTTGGGCCGCTGTGGCAGGACCTGGGGAAATAGTGGCCTGTGCCCTCTTTAAGGATAGAAAATTCTTTTTTCCTTAAACCAGGTATTGTTTAATCCCATAGAGTTCAAACGTCTATCTTCCAAACTTTTGCAGGCTTCTCTAAATGGCTGGTGTTAACGAGGAAAATCTACCTTTCGTTCGGTTCCCCAATTCTGCTAGTCGGGAAAGACATCAGGACTACGGGAACAACAAGTTTTGTTGTGAGAGGGGCTTCTATTTGCTGGGTTTAGAGGAGAAGGCGCCCGCCTTTTATACCCGTCTCATGGAGTTTGGCTGGGCGCCATTGACAGACGCTCCCCCTGCGGCGCACTCCACCTGGGTGAGGGAGTTCTATGTTGTTCTTCCTACCATCTGCTGGGACGACCCTAGCCCTACCATCCGCATCCGGGGAGTGGACATCCCCCTAAATGCTTCCTACATAAATGATGTGCTCGAGGTGCCGGATGTTCCCAACACTGAGTATGAGGCCAAGCTGAGGGAGATGGATTTGGGCTGGCTGAAGGGTACACTTATCGAGCCTGCGCGTCGGGACCAGGTCTATTGGGCCACCACGGAGGGCATCACCAGTGCTAACTGGTCACCAGATGCTAAGAGGTGGCTGCACTTGGTTACTAGGAGGATCCGCCCGTCGGGCAACCGCACCGACGTGACATTTCCTTGGGCCTTGGTGGTGGCATGCGCCATACAGGGCATTGGGCTCAATGTGGGCGCACAGATCATCTCGGAGTGGAAAGTGTTCTACCGGGGCAACAAGAAAGCATTTTTCCTGCTGGGCTAGTGACAACGATGTGCAAGCGGGAGGGTGTGCCACTCTTGGACACGGATGAGGTACTTCCTATGGATCCCCTCCTTCACCCTCTTTTGGTTAGGCAAAGTTCTACTTCCAGGATCAAGAGGAGGAGGACGGACAGGGCCAGTAGTAGTCAGGTGGCTGCGGAGGCGGATGATGAGGGAGGGGAAGACGGTGCAGGTTAAGGCACTCTTCCCACCCGGTCTCAGCCCCCACTCTCAGGTGCACAGGTAGAGGAGGACCTGGCAGCCATTCGGAGGAGGTTGGGACGTTCTTTTGCTAACACCACTCCGGTTCCACCCAGCACTGACCTTGAGGTCGAGATGCTCCACCGCGAACTGCGCCAGGAGAGGAGGAAGGGTTTGGAGAGGGATCGTCTGATGGTCCGGATATGGAAGACCTTGAAGATCGTCTTCTCTTGTGTTGCCCCCGGACAGGAGATTCCCCGAGTTGATAAAGGAGACTTCCAGCATTTTACCTTCATGGATGAAGCCGTGAAGGGCCTGGTACCCCCGGAGGACCTCGACTCTGATGATGATACCTCATAGTCCCAGGGGTCTTGATATGCTTCTCGCCCCTCTTGGGCTTGTATTTGAACCATGCTTTATTTATATTTTCGCTTTCCTTACCTTTTTGTAAGCACACGGGTGCTGGTTTTCACTGCGGTTCACCGTTATATCTAATTGTTAGGGTTTATAACTTATATTCGATTGTTGAGCACTGATTTAAATTGTGGGGATTAACCCATACACGATTCGGGTCTAATTGGGTGACTAAGGAATAACAGAGGAGATAGGGATGAGGTTCTGTCTCGCCCTGTCCCACTCTGGCGGGAGAAATTCCACTCAGGCGGGAATAGTCCCGCCCCAGCTGCTTAGACGGAAACAGTGCCCAGGCCAAAAAAGAATCTCGGGTATTTCTGTTCTACAACATTTCCATTGTCTCCCAGGCTATCAATCAGCATTTATGATAATCTCCTTAGCTAGGATAGTCATTGTCTACCCCGAGTCAGTCCCCACGGTACACATTCCAGAATCTCTATACATTAATTCAACAGCACAACCACGCACATCCTTAGGATATGCCCATACACTCACACGGTTAAAGTTAATCGCAAGACATGTCCAAATTTCGTTTACGAATCACATATTAGATTATCTAGACCCTTGCACCGAACTTAGTCATGACTTTTCTTTCCAACAATAGTTTACGAAACTCAAGCAATCACAACTCGCACAGTTTCAAATATTTAGTCTAGTATGCTGCATATATCAAAGTTCAGACAAGCACTTATTGTGCACATAATCATATCATAACATCCAAGAAATCATATTCTTCACACCAACAGTTAATTCAGACCATAAGAAGCACGCATTCACAGTTTCAAGTAACAACTCATAGACTAGTCCAAATTATTAGTTAGTTCGCATCCATAGATAACCATTACTGATCATCCATGCCTTTGCACCACCTCTAAGGCCAGATACCAATTGGAACCTTCTCAGTTCCAATTTACTTTGCTTGGGTCCCGTCAGCCGGGACTACGACGTTCGGTTTCCTTTGTTGAGATACTAATTGGAATCGGGAGATACCAATTGGACTCAACTCATACCACAAGCGACAACTCAAACGAAAGAAGAGAAGAAACGAAACGACTTCCTAGAATGCTTCATAGCTTCTTGAAGATTAGATGTGGACGTGAACACACCAATCCACGGGAGTCTAATCCACATTTGCCCTTGTACTGGGAGACCGGTAACCTGGGCTCTGATACCAATTTGTCACGACCCAACCCACCGGGCCGTACGGGTACCTACTCTAACACCTAAGTAGGAGAAACCTCAATTTCCAAACAGTGGAACACATGCGGAAGATTAAGAAAACTAAGATAACAACCACTTTCATGGAGATTTTCATAAAATAAGAGTTTTAAACAATTCGAGTTAAGACTTGTAAAGTAATTAACTCCCCAGGGATCTAGTCTAAACAAGTACAAGAGCTACTAAGATTTCAAGGTACACATATATAACACTTGACACAACTTCCACCATGCGGAAGGAAACATAAAAGCTATTGGAGATTATATTCGTCTTCACCTATGAGACATCACCGAACCTGCATCCAGATTATGCCAAAGACAGAGCAAGAGTAGTATCAGTACAAACCACAGGTACTGGTAGGCATAATCGTTCAACCCGATACCCACCGCATAATATAAGAAATCAACCAGCAAATCATGCAATAAGACTATTCATTCCTCTACCTTTATATTTTCGTTCCTTACTATTTCCGGATACTTTAAATCAAACTAGTACACTTGACTCAAACCCTTTAGTATTCTATTCTTGATCATAACTTAACCATTTTAGCTCTTAGAGGAGTTTCCGAATGTAACCACTACTAACCCGGCCAACCACTCAAGGCATACCCCTTACTTCTTTCACATCACCAATCAACCCTCGACTCCATAGTACCTTCGATCAAGTATATCACCATTTTATTACTAAAACCTTATCCGGATACTGCTTAATTATTAATAAGACGACATAGCATCACCCCCAATCCTTAACGACAATACACATTACCACATCTTTAGTAATACCTATTAACACCAGGACCCTTGGTCCCCACTTACCATACCACATCCCGAAATGGGCTAACCATTCACAATTCTTTCATTACGAGATATACACAATTACCTTACGGTGCCCCAAACTCATGCGTATACATATAGTGCGCAATCCAGTTATCATTTCAGGAACAATGTACAATTTCACATTCTCAATAAAACATAGATATAACAACACAATGGTCCTCTCATTGAACCCATACCTAATCTGTTAGTGTGCCGAATTGTAACACCCGATCCAAGTTGATGTATCAGATCGTGACACCCGTTCCAATATGTATGTCGGTACGTGACATCTGATCAAATGCAATGTTAGTATGTCGGTATGTGACATCCGATCCAATGCAATGTTAGTGTGCCCGTACGTGACACCCATTCCAAATAGCACAAACACAAGCACAATCACATCCATAACGTATAATACTTGCATCATATAGTCAAGTACTCAAGTTCATGGCATGCATTGTTCATAATCAATTCATTAGGTTCGTTTCCACTTTTCATGCTTCGCTTTCACGCATACATATCAATAAGCAAACAATCGATATACATCACACAATTAGGAATCAAACCATCACCTAAACCGTATTTCACGAGCTAGGGTTTTCCCCTACGGTATGCGTCTGACGTAATACTTAGGAATAGATGTACAACTATCTCTTCTTCGGTGCACGAAATCCTACACATGAATTATACCATCAATTCTTCTATACTACGCAGTGAATTACAGATTTTCAACTACTTAGTTAAATAAACCTAGACTACCTAGGTGCCAAGCATTCGCAGAGGGATTATAGCTCCAATCTAGGCTTCCGAACGACGAGACGGTGGATTTTGACTGAAAATCCGCAAGCTTTCGACATCTTTACGCTAGAAATCTCTTTCTCCTTCTTTCCCAAGCCTAGAGCAGCCTTTTGAGGGTTTCTGGGGTGATTTTCGCCTCTTTTGGTGTTTTTGGAAAAAGAGAGAATATCAGACTTCGTGTTATTTACATTCTATCTCGCCCATTCCGCTTTGGTGGCCACTTATCCCGCTAGAGCGCCGCCACCCTAGCGGCATCTGGCCTGCTCTGGCAGGCTGAGGGACTCAGTTTTCCTGACGTTTTTTGTTACCTAATTAACGATGGTTCGGGTCTTTACATTACTACAATTCAACCATGTCTTTTAATTTCAAAACTCTCTCCATAATCTTCTTCAAAGAAAAATTTATAATGATCTTCGTTTCCGTATTTATACATTTTGATAATATGGAAAAAGACAATGTTATCATTCATATCAGTTCTACAAATAATCCGACAAAAAAGGAAGTGCAAGAATGTCGTCTCTCCTCCGTCAGACGATTCTGACTTAGATTTTATACCAGAAACAAATCACAAAAAAAGTAAAATTTTTGTGAAGGGTGAGTTTTCACAAGCAAAAAAGCCAAGCCTAGTGTGAATTGTGAAGAACAATTTGAAGGATTTTAAGTCTAAAAAAGAAAAAAGTTGTTCAAACTGTATTAATAGTTCAATTATTTTTTAGAACTTGTATGTTGTATTTTATAATTTTATTAAGTGATATATATTCTGCACGCAATCTTTGTCATACGAATTATGAATGAACTTGAAATATGTTCATATGTTTTAAAAAATAGGTATGAAAATGGCCTTTTATTATTGGTAAATGTGAATATGAAGTAGGTATTAAAAATGCATTTTTATTACATTACTTATGATTTTAGTGAAATGTATGAAATCTATATTATTAATATAGGTTCCTAACCCTTTCTTAAACGGTATAAAATTAGCTTCCAATTAATTAATTAGCTTGATTCACCACTTATTACCAATTTATATATCAAATTTATACATTTTGTGTATAATTTATTAATGATTAAAAAACATGTTTTAATACCAATTATATACTCTGCAGTATATAATCTAGCTATTAAAAGTGCATTCTTATTACTTTACTTATGATTTTAGGGAAATGTGTGAAATCTATATTAATATAGGTTCCTAACCCTTTCTTAAACAGTATAAAATTAGCTCTCAATTGATTAAGCTTCATTCACCACTTATTACCTATTCATATATCAAATTTATACACTTTGTGTATAATTTATCAATGATTAAAAAACCTGTTTTAATACCAATTATATACTCTACCATATATAATCTATCCTTTGTAAATTAATTTCATTCAAATTACATATAAGTAATAATTTGTGAATTATACTACTAGATCCAGTAGGTATTAAAAATAGGTAATTTTTTTTATATTTATATAATGCTTGAAATCTATACTAAAAAACAATTCTAACCCTTCCCCAAAAGTGTATAAATTTAGATCCAAATTGATTAAATTTAATTCATCATTTGTTATCAATTTATATACCAAAATTATACACTTAATGAATAAGCTGGTGAAGCAGTTTTCATTAACATTACATACAAACCTATTTTAATATCAATTACATACTATATATACCTAGTGAAATTTTTTTCATTAATATTATATACAAACAGTTTTCATTACATAATACCAATTATATACAATATTGTTATTAACATTACCATGTTTTAATTTCTGTATATTTACTTTGTTAAAAAATTTATTGTTATTATTTTAGAAAAAAAGAAAGAAAAAAAATCAGTATAGATACTAAAAAAAACATACCTAACACTTTATCATCTACCACAAAAAAAATATACTTAAAATATCAATAAAAATAAGTAAGAAAAATAAGAATTTCAGATTAATAGGACAAAACAAACTAATTGAGAGAAATTTATGGAATGCAATATTTCAACAGTTATATATTCCTAAATTTATGGCAATTATATATTATCATCAATCTATTATTAATTTATTTATTGTTTACACGTATTTTTTAATAAAACTAAATATGTTAGATGTAGTTAGTATTCTAATGTTAAAACTTGAAAACTTAAAAATCCTGTTAAAACTAGTAATAACTGTTGTTCATCTTGTATTCCTAAGATACTTAGAACAAAAATTTTAAAGAACTTGATAAGAAACAACAAAATTTAACGAGCATTTTTAAAACTAGAAAATTAATATCAGTAGAGAAAATAGAATCAGAAACATATTAGAAACAATATACAAAATATTTTTCTCAAAGAAGAAAATCGAGCCCACTGAATGTACACTGTCCCCTTAAGGAAATTATTCCCCTCAAGTATCCGAGGTTAATGAAATATATCCTCCCAGGATAGAACGATCTTACTCACCGGTGTATCGGTACCTAAAATCACGGTGTCAGCGAACCACTCAACGGCACTAAAGTACACTTAGAATACTAGATATAGTGGTAGTAGAAGAAGTCCAGAAAATTGGTTCTCTTAAAATGAGATGAAATCTCTCAATTTATAGAAAACAAAGGGTAGTGTGAAAAAGTTCTTATTGTGCCTTATCGGAAAGGTCACAACCCTTTGGAAAAGTCACAATCTTTCGGAAAGGTCACAACCTTTCATAAAAGTCACAACTATTCATAAAAGTCACAACTTTTCATAAAAGTCACAACTCTTCATAAAAGTCGCAACTTTTCATAAAAGTCACAACTCTTCATAAAAGTCGCAACTCTTCATTTTTTCATTCACACTTTTTAAAACCCAACAATCCCCCGCATGAATGGGAAATGACACCAAGACAAAGAAACGGACAAGTATGTGTACTTTACAAGCAAGAATTAATTGCATCTGGATAAGTAGGTTTCCCTTTGAACTTTCCGTAGTGAACATATGTCGGATATACTCGGTCAATCGGTAGATTTGATATCTTTGAACCGTCAAGCTTTGGTGTATACCTAGACAACCATATGTCATACAATCAACCCTTTATCGTTTATGGTTCTTACGGTTGTGTTCATTTCAGCCATGAACACCTCCTGGTTTCATGAGTGTATAGAGAGATGGGATTTTTATAATCATCCTCTTTGAGCGACTTACACTTCACACGTACATAGGTGATTTCTAACAGTGTTATCGCGTAGATACACTATTTGATCAAATCTGTCAAACTTAGCAAATCATTAAAAAATTTAAGCTTTATTAACTGATTAACAAGCCTTAATGTTTTATCCTTATTCCTGAACATTGTCTTCATCATGAGAATGGATTGAATTGGTTGATAATGCCGAACCGTCAGTCACAACTTTGTTTTTCTCCTTGAATCTAGCTCTTGGGATCTCCAGTCTGCTAGGTTGAGTTACCGCCATGATGACTTGTCCTAAACTGTAAACCCATTCCCTTAGATGATCTTTCAACTTTCTCTCTAGTTAGGCCTTTTCTAAGTGGACCCGACAGATTATCCTTTGACTTTACATAGTCAATTGTGATAATTCCACTAGAGAGTAGTTTTCTAACGGTATTATGTCTATGTATTATATGAAGAGACTTTCTGTTATACATCATGCTCCATGCCCTACCTATTGCATCCTGACTATCAAAGTGTATGCATATTGATGCCAAAGGTTTGGGCCAAAAAAAGAATATCTATCAAGAAATTCCGGAGTCTTTCAACTTATTCACCGGTCTTATCTAGAGCACCTAGCGCAGAGATCATTGTAGAACTATTGATACATGTCTTTTTGGAAGATTTTCAAAAGACTGCTCCTCCACCAAGAGTAAATACATATTCACTCATGGATTTTACTTCATTTGATCCCGGTGATCCAATTTGCATCACTATATCCTTTCAATACTGCTGGATATTGTTATAATGCAAGACATAGTTTTGAGTATTTCTTAAATACCCCAAAACTCTTTCCATTGTCATTCAATGAGTTCGATTGGGATCACTCGTGAACCGACTCAGTTCATTAATTGCACATGCTATATCTGATCGCGCACACTTCGTGATATACATCATACTTCTCAATACTCTAGCACAATTCAATTGTGAGTTACTTTCGCCTTCACTCTTTTGAAATGCAAAGCTCACATTTATTGGAGTCTTGACAATATTGAAATCTAAATATTTGAACTAGTCAAGTACCTTTTCAATGTAATGAGACTGTGACAATACTAAACATTATAGAGTTCTAAGGATTCTTATACCTAAGATTGCATCAACAACTCCAAGATCTTTTATATCAAACTTGCTTTCTAGCATACATTTAGTAGAATTTATGTCATTAGTGTCTCTATTGATGATCAAAATGTAATCAATATACAAACAAACAATGACCTTGTGATTTTAATGTAAACACATTTATCACTTCCATCATTCTTAAATCCATTTGCCAACATGGTTTGGTCAAATTTCTTATGTCATTGTTTGGGTGCTTGTTTTAGTCAATAAAGTGACTTAACAAGTTCGCACACTTTCTTTTCTTTACCAGGAACCACAAAATCCTCGGGCTGTTCCATGTAAGTTTGTTCCTCCAATTCTCCATTTAAGAGAGTTGTTTTCACATTCATTTGATGAATTTGGAGGTCATATACCGCAACTATTAATATTAACATCCGAATGAATGTAATTCTAGTTACTGATAAGTATGTGTCGACAAGATCAAGACCTTGTTTTTGTCTAAAGCCTTTGACAAAAAGTCTTGCTTTATATTTGTCAACAGTTCCATCGACTTTCATTTTCCTTCTGAGGATTCACTTTGAACTCAAAGGTTTATTTCCTGGAGGAAGATCAACCAACTTCCAATAGGATTGCTCAAGATTGAACCAATCTCACTATTGACACCATCTTTCCAAAGGATGAGTCCACATAAGACATAGGAAATGTTACAAAATCAGATCCGAAGGTAGTAGATGTCCTTTGACATTTACTACACATCTGAATCTATTTATTAAGTACATTCTCCTTTTGTTCTTTTCAAGGTCTTTTAGAGCTTTCACTAGACTACTCAAGTCTAATTTTACAGTCCACAGTTCTTAGGTCCTATTTTAATCCTTTTAGAAATAGGAACTTGGACTTTGGCTAGACACCCCCACACTTTGAAATATTTCAAGTTGGATTTCCTTCCTTTCCATTTCTCATATGGAATAGAATGTGTCCTGAACAAATAAAATTGTTTTCTTTCTAAAAAGACAACTTTTTGTTGTTCCCTTTTGCCGTAAGGATAGTTCCTCCACACAAGTTTTGTGGTAAACCTGAACTTATAAGTAATGCAGTCATCATTTCCTTCAAAGTTATTTTTTTTTTCATTCTGCAATTCCATTAGATTTAGGTGAATATGACAGTAGTTTGATGGATAAATCTACTTTCCAAACATATTTCTGCAAAAGGAGATTTATATTCTCAATGCCTATCACTTCTTATCTTTTTTCCCAATTGATTTCAACTTCAATTTTATATTGCCTAGACGTTTCTATTGCTTCATCCTTACCATTCAACAAATAGACATAACCGTATCAAATGCAATTGTCAATAAAAGTTATGAGATATTTTTTCCCAACACGAGATGGTGTTGACTTCATATCACAAATGTCAGTGTAAATCAACTCTAAGGGATTAGAATTCCTTTCAATAGATTTATAAGAATGCTCAGCATACTTAGATTTCACACAAACTTGACATTTTTAATTTATTGCACTCAAAGTTAGACAAAACTTCTAAGTTGATCAGTTTTCCTTACAAGGTTTTGTAATTGATATGTCCCAAGTGTTCATGTCACAAACAGTTTGACTCAAGCAAGTAAGAACAAATAAAAATATTGAGTTTGCAAAGCTCTCCGCGAGGTAGCTTTTTCTCACAAATATTTGTTCCTATTTCTTACAATTTTGTGTGATACAAACATTGTTTAGAGTCATCGCCTTGTCAAATGTCCTTTTCGGAAGGACCTTTCCATAACTTTCGATTTGATTGTTATAGGACTACCCATGAACAAAGTTTCATCGGGTCCAATAAAGGCAATATAGTCCAAATGCTTCTTTTACAAAACATGACAAATGACTATTCACCAATATTCATGTCTATACAAATAGTTATATTTAATAGACATATCTTTTCATGAAAAATCACAACATGTTAAGTGACACTTTTTCATAAAAGAACTCAATCGTTTTGAACAAGTATACATATAATTTGATAGTTTCATACTAGTCATACCATATACTAGTAAAAGAGAAACTCAACGACCACAATATCAAATACACTCCAAGAAGTTTGTGGGTCTAACATAATATAAAAGTATCATCAAATTTCATATTTTGTGCTCCAAAATTTAAATTAGACACTAAGTCTAATTTTATCAAGCAAAGAACCCCCACATTTTAAATATGATCTCAAAAATATTTTTCAAGTATTTGAAAATATTTTTCCACATATTTTTTTACCCATACTATCAAAATGTCATTGGCAACATGAAACCACTTTTGAAATATTATTCTACAAAAGAATTATAGTGCTTCAATTTCCTTTGACAATCTTTACACAATGTCAAAGTTCATTCCATAGAGGCACAAACTCACAAACTCTAAGTCACTGGTCTTTTTCCTCTATCACAAATAGACATACCACTTAGTATTTAGAATACTAAAATAAAGACATAATTTTTGTACAATTTGTTTCTATTTAACCATTAAAGCTTATAGAAAACCAAAAGTACAACAATGACTTATTAGGTGAAGTTTTCATATTCTTCAAACTAATTGCATAGTCCAATTTTCCAGAGTAGAAAACTATAAAAGTTTTTAGTCTACAACAATCAGACACAATCAAATTTCACACGAAGTACAAAACTACAAAAGTTTTTTTTTTCTCCAAACAAAATAAAACATATTCTTAGATTATCACATAGAAATGCTTTTCTTTTCAAATAGCCTTACAAATATAACATTTTGACATACTATTATATCAAACAATAATATGCATATCTCAATCTGCAAACTAAAGAATTTTAAAGGCAACACTATTTGCCAAGAAAAATTCATTCAAAAACATATGGTTTGCATATCTTTTTCCAATAACACACATGATAAATGTCAAAAGAGTTAACTTTTAGAAACTATTTTCCTCCTTAGATAAATAATAAGAAGGTTACCTAGTGTAATCTTTAACTGGAATACCACCAATTTTTCTGGTACATTCTCACTTCGACCTTGCTAAACAAAGCATCGAATTCTAGAGAAGTAGTGCATTAATCTTCTACTTCCATGATTTGTTTCCCTCAATCAGTAAAATACAAGAAATATGAACAGTATAATAATTTCCTTAAGATTGTTGTTCATCTTGTATTCCTAAGATACTTAGAACAAAAACTTTGAAGAACTTGATAAGAAACAACAATATTTAAAGAGCATAAAATCAGTAGAGAAAATAGAATCAGAAACAGATTAGAAACAATATACAAAATATTTTTCTCAAAGAAGAAAATCGAGCCCACTGAATGCACAGTGTCCCCTTAAGGAAATTATTCCCCTCAAGTACCCGAGGTTAATGGAATATATCCTCTCAGGATAGAACAATCTTACTCACCGGTGTATTGGTAACTAAAATCACGGTGTCAGTGAACCACTCAACGGCAGTAAAGTACACTTAGAATACTAGATTTAGTGGTAGTAGAAGAAGTCCAGAAAATTGGTTCTCTTAAAATGAGAGGAAATCTCTCAATTTATAGAAAACAAAGGGTAGTGTGAAAAAGGTTCTTATTGTGCCTTTTCGGAAAGGTCACAACCCTTTGAAAAAGTCACAATCTTTCGGAAAGGTCACAACCTTTCATAAAAGTCACAAATTTTCATAAAAGTTACAACTTTTCATAAAAGTCACAATTCTTCATAAAAGTCACAACTTTTCATAAAGTCACAACTCTTCATAAAAGTCGCAACTCTTCATTTTTCCATTCACACCTTTTAAAACCTAACAATAACAACATTTAAATATGTCATTTATTCAATTTATTAGAAATTACTTACCCTACTTCAAGTCGAAAAAAAGATTAAGAAATAAAAATATTCTATTTTACTAGGAATTTTTTAATCGTTATCTAATTGAAACTTATTTTTTTTTTAAGGATTATGGAATATAATGCCAAAATGGGTCAAAAATGGGGAGGGAAATTGAAGGGTTATTCTTGGTTAGAAACTTTGATTCGAGCAACATTTAGAAGTTAAAATATCCAGATATTTACACATTTTGATAGTAGGGCACTTTAGGAACAAAATTGAGAAAAACTGAATACTTTTGGGCTAAGGGCTGCCATTGATGCACCACTCAAAGGTATGGGACGATGAAGGCCAGTATAGTGTCCTTGTTTCGCTATAGTAGGAGCCGCTTTAGCGAAAATATTTCCGCAATGAAGGCAACACCATAGAGTAATACTACCCGCTATATTGGGAGGGTACTGAAAATTACCTCCTAGTCCGATCAAGACTGGATTTTTCTACGAATTATTCTTTGTACACAAGTTTATGAATCCTAATACATTTATTGATGCTTTTTGCAGAAACTAAAACTCAATGGCTGGCACTCACGAACAAGAATACTCATTCCTGAGATTTTCAGATGAGGCTAGGAAGAATTTGTATCATGATTACAAGCGGACGAAGATGTGCTTTGAGAGGGACTTTTCTATGCAAGGTATGATAGAAAAGGAAAGTGTTTTCCACACTCGGCTGAAGGAGTTTTTTGAGGCCCGATTATGGAGGCTCACTCAGACTGTGTGATCAGGGATTTCTATATCATACTCCGTACTATTTTTTGGGACTCCCCCTCAATTTTTTTTAAAGATATATGAGTATTCTTTTTAATTCCACAAAATTTGCCTCATTAAGAGTTTAGAGTAAAATATTATGACCGTTTTACTACAGACTACCACAATAGAGTTTTCAAAGTTAGTAACTACAGACCTGACCTACTGGTTTTTGATCGAGGTACGACCCGTACTCTTCACTCGTGGAAATAAGTTCTGAAAGTCATTTGTGGGTCCAATTCTTGTAGATCCAATTATGGTTCATAGAAGCATTTACAGACCGTAGTTTGAGTCCGTAGAATGAAGTTCTAAATCTCAAAATTTCAATCTAACTTACATGGATGGGATCTACGATGCATAGGTCAAACCATGGACCGTAGATGGCCTCTTGGAAGGTTTTTGATAGCTTTTTAATTGGGGCTTCTTTTTTCTTTTCCCAGTTTTTCTAAGTTAAAGCCACAATATTTTAACTTCTACTAGGGAATATATTCCATCAAGTACTTAGTTTTCTTTTATTTCTACACTCTCAACTCCTCATTTCAAAAAGAAACTGAAAGAAAGACAAAAGCTAGGGTTTCAGGGCTTTCAAGCAAGTTCTTCTTCAAGCTTCTTCAAGAACCTTATTCTTCAAGGAATGTAAGTGTATTCATAGTGATGGGCTTAGTTCGTCCTCATGATCTACATCTAAATTTAGTCTGTAAAGAGATAAATTTAGGGTTCTACCCAAAGTCCCATGAATTTTGAATTTGATTTGTGTTTTGTATTATGAGTTCTGATTTCTTAACTATAGAGACTATGATATTTGATGTGTTTCGATTCTTGAGTTGTTTTTCATGCTTATATTATCACATGAACTTTAACTAATGAGATTTTTGTTGAAAGATTTTGTCCGATTATTTCCATGAACTGACTTCGGAATTTAAAGTGAATCCAAGTATATTTGTAAGCATCATTTGAGAAGACTGTTAAGGGGACAATAATGGTTCCAAATGTATTATTTTGCATTGAGAAAAAGAAGTACTATTTTAATAAGATTATAAATAGTTTTCTGAAGTATTTTCAGTCAACAAAGTAAAGATTAGTTATCCCTTAAAGAGGGTCTTTTTGAGTATTAACTCAACCCAGTGAGTATTATTATATGAGCATTAATGAATATATTTTGACAGTAGTATTAAGCACCAATTTGTGTAAGAGTTAAGATAACTCAAACCCCATAATCTGCGGCGCTAGTGTAGATAGGATCGTACCAAAATTCGGGCAATTCCTCACCAGCCTCAAGAAGGCATTTTAGTGGATCCATAAATTGAGTTACTTCCTATGCTCCACCAAGGTATAGGGCGGTTCTGGCAACATGGACAAGACGTTATATCATCATGAGGCACATAGGGATGGTTTTCGGTTAGAGAAACTCCCAAGAAAGTAAAGTATATTTATATATTTCAGTATTTTGCGATCATTGCACATTTTATTGTAAAGCTTAAATGATTTTTACTTCATGTTCATGTTTTACTTCAGTTGTTGAGATATTTTCAGTCCTTCAATTCAATTATCTATTTCATTCAACTTTATTACGTACCGTACATTCTATGTACCGATGACATTTGACACTGCATCTTTTTATGATGCAGTTTCATGTACTAACAATAGTAGACATTCAGTAAGGTCTCTTTCCATAAGCAGTTGGTGAGACCTCCTCGCTTTCAGAGGGCTCCAATTTAGTTAGATCAGTTTATTTGATTTTTCAATCATTGTTAGTTGAATAGTCAGGTAGTCGTGGGTCTTGTCCTGACACCTATCTTCAGTTAGTAGATGCTTCATAGATTAACAAAGTTAGTGAGTCAGTTCAGTCTTGAGTATTCAGAAGTTTTAAACATTTTTATTGTTATTTACATTATTTATATTCAGATTTATTTTAGACTTTTGCATGAGATATCTTTTATTGAGTTTAAATGTTCAGTTTATAAGGCTTCCACATGTATGTATAGTTTTCTGCTCAGTAGTCAATCAGGTCAAGGATTCACTTGAGACCAACAATGGTTCTGAGTGCCGGCCACGTCCAAGGTGTAGTCTCGGAGCGTGACAATGTTTTTTGCTATCGATTAAGTTTATGGGGACTCAATGCTTAGTTATTAAAATTGTTTTACTCCTTTTTATGATGAACTTCTTTTAAATATTGGTGTTCGACTTAGTTTGGGCTAAATTGTTGGTTCTCTCACCAGGTGATTTAGGGTGGGTGCCACTCACAACGGTTGGGGTCATGACACTAGCCGGAAGAGAGGAGATAAATCAATAGATAAACTGCAGGATAAAAGGAGAAAGGAATGGAAGCGAGGAGCTAGAGTAAAGATAGTTTATCAGATACTCTTCTGAGGTCTCAACAATAGAGACATAACATCCTTTTGGATCGATCACTTTCGGATTTGGTCTCTTGATTTATTATTTTTTTAGACTTAATTTTTAATTTGGTCAATTTACGTGTTTTTTTTGGCATGATATGAATAAAACATGTCTCTGTACCAATTTAAAAAAAAGAACTTTATATACAATGATAAACTTAACATGACTGAAGTGCCAAAATAGCCTCCACTTGTTTCATAATCTTCTTAGGCAAAATGAAAATTTGTTCCCAATGGAGTCTAGAGCTTTTCTAGAATCAGATGTCTATCTCAAATCAACTGTCATGACATACCTAGGTGAATATTTTTTTTTGAGCGTACCATTTTAATAATACGTCCTTCTTCAATGATGTGATTGTTTTTTTGCTATAAAAACCCCATCTTTGAATAATAATCACTGTGCAAATTATGAGTGTATGACTTCTTATGAAGGGTGGGAAAAGTGTGGAAGATAAATTTTTTGTAGTTCACACACACATTATATATTTAGATAATTTAATAATATTAATTTTATTTTATAATACCATATGCTATAAGATTTGACACAGATGTGAAATATACCTGCGAAGAAACTAGCATATATAAAACAGCTCACAATGCCAAATATTAAACTTAAAAAATGGATTACAGGAATCCATTAAAAATAAAAGTAAATAACAAGAATTTATATGGAAGAGAGATATTACACAAGTGATTATTTTTTTGGCTATAAAAACACATATTCTTGAACGTCATTCATAGTACAAATTGTTGAGTACTTTACTTTATATAAAGAGTGAGAAAAATAGGGGTATAGCAAATTAAAGATAGTTTTCAGTCTTTGGTAGTTCATTAACAAATATCTATATTTTATTCTTTTATCTATAATCACCTAAAAGATGATTTAATCATATTGATTCTTTTTACAACACTATAATATAAAATTTGAAACAAACGCACGTATAACACATGTGCTTGAAAATTAATATATATAAATGGGCCAGATGGCCAAAAATTAAATTAAAAATATTGAATTTCAAGAATCCATCAAAAAATAAAACTAAATAACAAATATTCATACGAAAGAAAACATATCACATCATATCTAGGCTGTTGATAACTAATTATTATTTTTCTTTTAAAACCCCTATGCTTGAACCACAATCATTGTGCAAATTGTGGAGTACTTCTGTAAGGTCTCATTTCTTGAGAAATTACTTTTATATAAGAAATTACCATATTTTCCTTTCCCTCAACGTTTCATACTTATTATGTGTTTCGGGAATGGTTAGTGTGGTACCCAATGCGATCAGGTGATATTTTGGTAGATTTATACCTTTTGAGTTGAGTTATATTGAAATGGTTGACTTTGGTCAACACTTCGTGAGTTGAGCATCGGATGGGGATTCTATTAGTTTTATTGAGTCCGGAACATCGAGTTTTGACTAGTAGAGTAGTCAATTCGAATTCCGAGACTTTAAGTTGTGATTTTGATATTTAGGTAAAAAATTGAATTTTTAGCTTAAATGTGTTCCGAGGGGGTATTTCGGTCATAATAATTTTTTTTGAGATCCGACGATTTTATTGGTTCTGAAACATGTTTTAAGATAAATTTGCACTATTGGTTCGTGTTTATTGTCACGCCCCGAGCCTACACCCCAGGCATGGCTGACACTCGAGAATCATTGCTGGCCCCAATCGAACCCTTGGCCTGGCTTACTACTCAGCGGAAGACTTAAATAACAAGGAAATAGTCTCAAAAGGTGAACTCATGAAATAAACTTAGAATGTCTTAAAAGAAACATTCAACTAACCAAGATGGCAACTCGAGTCTCAAAACATAAGCCAATAACAAGATAAAGACAAATGAACTAATTAACTGTCTATGAAGCCTCTAAAACTATGAGGGATGTCGGGAAAAGACCCCCGATCATCCTAACAACTGAAAACTAGTAAGCAATGCAAATAGAGACCCTCCGGATAGCAAGGAGGCTCACCACAAGACTCTGAATGCTCAACTGGATCAATGAAGCGCTGGATGCTGATCCTGGTTACCTGTATCTCCATCATAACAACGATGCAGGCGAAATGGCATCAGTACATTGAATGTACGAGCATACGAGGGGAATTATAAAACAAGACATAAGCTTGAAAGGAACTGAAAGAACATACTTGGGCTCAACTCAACTCAACTAACTCATTTCAATATAAAGCAATAATATGAATGCAATATAAAGAAAAGCTTTTAAAACATGGATAACAACTCTGTGTATTTAGAAATACAATAATAACTCTGTATGTATGCAAATATATAATATAAACTTTGGATGTATATAAAAATACAATTAACTCTGTGTATATAAGAATACAAAATACTTCTGTGGGATTTTCTGTAACCGACAACCATTACTTAAGAGCTATGTGATGATATAACGTTTTGCCTCACTCTGTCAGGGCCGTCCTATACCTTGCCAAGGGCATAGAACCCTAACTCACTAAGTGGATCCACTAAGCTATGCTAAAAAACACTAAGGAATCATCTAAAAAGTATGACCCTTTTCTAGCCATGATGGCTACATGGTTTATGGGGGCTGGGAGTTGTCTGAACTCTCCCCCATATCGGTGCTCAATACTACTCCCAAAATATACTAGCTCATATGTTTAAAAACATAACTTCTTTCTGTGGTTTGAGATAATTGCTCAAAAACTAGCCCAAAGGCTCTCTAGGAAATCAAAGTTTCTCCTCTTGCTTAATTGTGAAAGCATTTACTCTTTGCTGAAAACTAGCTCAAAAGCTCTGTTGGAAATCAGTGTTTCCTTTCTTGTTTAAGTGTGAAAACATTTTAATCTTTGGGAATACATAGTCCCTATATACTCTTTTGAAGAAATGAACTTCAATCTTTAGTCTTTACTTAACTCAAAACTCAAGTCTTAAAACAAGTTTAAAGCATTTGTTAAAGACTTTTGAAAACTCTAGGAACTCTCTAGACTTGGCTCTTAACTTTCCCTAAATTTGAATTATGAATTCAAGGTCATGATTTGTCATAGGAAAGATATCATGATGATTAGGAGTGCTTTTAGATAGTTAAACATGAGAAACAATCAAGAAATCACTGTGTGGAAGCAAGTCCGCGACGCGGAGATGCATTTAAATATTTGATCGCGAAATAAATTTTGAGGCAGAAGGGTCCGTCAACTCTCCGCGATGCGGAGAGAAAAGTGCAAATCCTGAGGAATAGCTCCGCATCACGCGGACCTGGTACCCAAATTTGCCCGACTTTTTCCTTCTTCATTTTCTAACCCAAATTCGCTTAAATTCATTTTTTTTCTCAATTCCTCTTTAGATTAAGATACCCAGCACATGTACACAAGAATCTACTCCTAAACGACTCTAAAATCGACACTATTCCATCAAGAACTCAACAATCCCATCAAATCTCAAGAACGAAAGCCAATTTCAAGAACACAATTCAAGATCATCAAACTTTCAACTTTCTAGAACGAATTTCGCTGAACTAAATATGATTGGTGCGTGGGAGAACGAACCCAACGCTATGAAAGTCTCACATACCTCGTAGGATTGAATCCTTGGCGAAATCCGCAATCAATTCCTCAAGAAATCGACGAATCTTGACCCTTCTTCTTCTTTTCTCCTCTTGAGTTCTTTTCTCTAAAATCCTAGCATGTAATTTGAGTGCGTAAACTGCACCAATTCAGTTTAGACCCCTAAGTAATTACCAAAAATGAATTAAGCTAATTATGTAGTGAAAAGACCATAATACCCTTCTAAAATCCAGTTTTGACTTTCCTTATCTAGATAGCCCGACTTCAAATAAGCATATCTCCCTCATACAAACTCAAAATTGAGCAAACTCGATGACGTTGAAAATATAATTCAAAGATATTTCCTACGGTATCTAGTAGAAAACCTAACTCATCCTGTGCTAGGAGTTATCATCGTTTGAAGTTGACTAAAAACTCATACTTAACATAACTTGCCAAATTTCAAATTTTTCATTCTTTTCAAAAATGGTTCTTTCTAAATTTAGCTCTTTCAAATAGCGGGGTGTTACATTTATAAGGTTCCGGATGAGTTTCAAGGGTCAAAAAGTTGTTTTAAAGGTTGTTGGTGCACACTTTTAGCGATGGAAAATGAATTTTGTCACGAAATCTCTGAGTTAAATATCTAATCGAACTCTTTTCGTATTTTTGACATTTTAGGAGCTAGAATGGTCGGTTTGATGCAATTTTTGATGCTTTTTTCTATCATAATTATTGGGTATGTATTTCTAACCATATTTAACTCTTTCCCAAGAATATCCCATTCATATTTCATGATTTCTATCCACAAAGTGGAAATTTTAAACCCCAAAGTAGAGAAATCGAATATTGTTGATTTGAAGGTCGATTTTGAATGAGTTTTCGTTGATTTTCTAGATTTAAGGTCCTTGTATTGTGGGTAAATTTATTTTGACAAAAAGTTTCTAATTTTTCTCATTTTTAACCGCATTTCAAATATGGGTTTTGGGGGGGGGGGGGGGGGTTCCCCAAATTGGAAATATTGGTAATTTCTTGATTTGGAATCTGTTTCTTACTTGATTTTATTGGATTTTCAACCGCGAAGTCCTTTTTA
>JAJONR010005781.1:0-54544 GCA_029582245.1 Solanum etuberosum | reverse complement strand
CCCCTGCGGCCCCCCCCCCCCCCCCCCTTCTTCCTGTTCCAACCAATGAAGTCATCACATTGTATGCAGTACTTGAAAGGAAGATTTATTTTCCTTGGTTGAAGAAGGCATTATGATGATCCTAACCTTCTTCAATAGTGGAAAAGATTCGCTTTTCATTCCACGTCTCTTCCGAAAGATTTCAACAAGTTTAAGTCCTTGCACATGTACGATAGAGACATGCGAAAAGAGAACCAAAAGAATTTTGAAAAAAATAGAGGGATCGATTTGAAGTCATTCTCCAGCATGTTTCTTTGACTTTTTCTAGATCGGGTTGATATTTCAGTGTTGTTGCTGGCTAAGTTGCTCGGACTATTCACTTTCGGTGTTGCACCTGTGTCGACTGGGTGTGGGTGTAGGATCTGTACCCAATCTGGTCAACCGGTTTTGGGTACTTTGACCAAATTCGAGGGAGAAATTCTAGACAGAGTCAATGATTTTTGTAATCAAAACAAAAACTAATGTGAAATTGAAGAAATGGAATACCTTGTATATATAAATTTCTATTGTCACTCCCTTTCCTTTTATCTCCTTCTAGGATTCTCCTCTTAAACAATATTTTCTCCTTAAGTTTTCCACATAGTATCTCATAATTTAGGTTTTATAACTCTATTTTTAGATATTTGAATTATCTTTAGTCGAGTCCCCGCATCCGTATCCATACATGGATCCGTTATCCTTATCCCCGAATCTTAAAAATTTAGATCATAGAGGATCCGACCTCTAGATCTGCACCCGTATCGGACACCCGCACCTGAGTCCGAGCAACTTAGGCTGCTGGGAAACAGAGATGGGTCAGTGAAATGAAAGTGGAGGAAGGTGAAAAATGTTGAGCTGCATGGTGATCTTTTGGTTTCGGATGAAGCTGATTAGAAAAGTTTTTATGGTGGTTGATGAGTCACGTAGTAGAGCTTTTTGTTATTTGGATTTCATTGTTGAATGATCACCGGAAAAGAGTCCATATTTTCCAGTGAGAACGAGTGTAGGCCAAAATTATTTTCATCTTTTTCTCCTTTGAAAGGAAGGAGTCTGATGGTTAAGGTGGCATTGGGTGGATTTAATGGTAATTGAGAGTGTTTTAGGTGTTGTTGTATATGTGAAATGGTGCGGAGATGGTGAAGGTCTGAAGGATATGAACATCAGCTATGAAAGCTGGGAGAGAGAAAAGAGAAGTGTTCCAAGCCAACCTAAAAAAATGTCTCGCGCTCAAAAATTAGGTAGAAAACACGCATTTTCCATGTCAGCCACAGGTATTCCTAAGACACATGTGCCAAGTAGAGGTGTCATACTGGTCACAAGGCTAGATAAGGTGTCTAACTGGCAGTTCGTGCCAACTTTATTGGCTATCCAAATACTTGGCCTTCCTTTTACAGTTTTCCTCTGTGTGTAGCATGTCAGAGGCATGAATATATTAATTGAAATATAAACAAATTACTAAAAATAAAGCCAAATTATTTGAAAGTAATTGTGCTTTTTCTTTCGCTTGGATCAAATATTCTCTACACTGGCTTTCTCCTTTACTAGTGTCACATGCGTAGACAAGTAGAAGTAGTGAACTATAACATGCCTTGAATTTTCTTTCCATGTTCTAGATTTGTCTGGTCTTGTCATTGAACATCCAACTCCAACCATGCACATTTGAACTGTTCGTCAAGGAAATGCCTTATTTTAATGATTGTTCTAAATCACCCAGAAAAAATCCCACATGAAAACTATATTTTTTCTTCACTTTACAGCTTTTGGACTATAGAGAACTACTGTTGGTATGTGTTTATTTCACGGATGATTGAATGCTCATTGACACAATAAATTGAATAACTCTCTTTTGATGAAAATTGTTTTTATCCTAAACTCTTAAAGGAGATGGTGTCTTAAGTTCCCTCTGTAATTTTTATTCTGAAAATGAGAAAATAAGTTTTTGTTATCTCTTATCTCATGTTTGCACTTCTGAAGGTTGAAGCCATCATTGGAAAAACTGAAGAAGCTATAACAGATTTTGAGAAGGTAAAACAACTGCTACGTGCTGATGTGATATTTTATCGTTTCTAAATATACACTACATATTGATATTGCATGGTCTCTGCAGGTTCGGTCCATTGATCCATATGTTATTACTTATATGGACGAGTATGCCATGCTCTTAAAGCTGAAATCTGATTATTCGAAGTTGAATAAATTAGTACATGATCTCCTGAACATAGACCCTACTAGACCTGAAGTTTTTGTGGCCTTGTCTGTCTTATGGGAAAGGAAAGATGAGAGAGGGGCTCTATCTTATATTGAGAAGGTTAGTTTTGTTGAGTTTTAGTTTTGAAATTGTTATTCACTAAGCAAGCGTAGACTGATGAGAATATTTGATTTTTCCAACCAGAGCATCCGCATTGATGAGAGGCATATACCAGGTTATATAATGAAGGTGCGCTTAAGATATTTTCTGCCTAGTGGAATGCTTTTCAATAGCACATAGTTTGGTTATTCTTTTTCTTTTTTAACCAACATCTAGGGAAATTTATACTTGTCAATGAATCGACCTGAAGCTGCTGTGGTTGCCTTCAGAGGAGCTCAAGAATTGAGACCTGATCTTCGTTCTTATCAAGGTTTGTTTTCAAGAAGGGTGAAGTTTCATTGTTTGGATTGCCAGCATTCTGCTTCTTTGAATTATGCCATTGTGTTGCTCCATTCCTTTTCTGAATTGCGTTTCTTACAAATACAATTCTAGGTTTAGTACGCTCTTATTTAGCGATTTCAAAGATTAAGGAGGCACTGCATGCTGCAAGGGAGGCGATGAAGGCCATGCCACAGTCAGCAAAAGCTCTAAAATTGGTGGGTGACGTACATGCTAGTAACACTAGTGGGAGGGAAAAGGTATAATTGACTTTCCTTCTTCTGTATCTTTTGATATTTGAACCGAGTTCCCAGATCTAGCTGGTTTATTTGGTATTTCTTATTAGCACTGTGTAAGAGAATCATAAAGGTTTAGTAAAATTTTAAACTAAAAGAGGTAACAACACTAGGGTTCCCATTCACATATTATTGGTTACAATATCATAAAGATGTATTTAGAACTATTTCAAATTGAATCCTTAATATGCTTTGGCAAGATTGTTAACGTGAGAGCTGGAAACACACATTTTCTAGTGCACTTGAACTATTGACCTAACTAGTTTACACACAGCTGCTTGCACTTGGCTGTAATGGAGAATGAAAAAATATATTATTTCTTATAAATTCTGTAAAAAAATGTTTGATTATGGAAATGTCTGGGATAGTGCTCTAAAGTTACTTGTATAATATTCAAAATTGTTAAGAATTACTTCCTTTGCCCATAATCAGTTACGTTTATGCTTAGAAACTATAAAAAGCAGTATAGGTGAAACATTGAAAAATTAATAATTTATCAAAATCTTTCAGAATGTCAATCTGAAAGTAAAAAAGTGGTTTAGCTATGCAAATAATAATCGTGTGTCACATCTTTTGGGACACTTTAATCCTCTTTGACCAATGATTTCGTTGTGTTTTTCACCTTTTTAATGTCCAATTTAGAAAACTAAAAGTTGAAATAGGTAAATCTATTATACATAATTAGGAAAATGATGATTTTACAACACATTTTTAATACGAAAAAGGGTAAAAGAATGCCCTAAACTATGAAAATTGTACAAAAATACCTGTTAATAGTTTGATCCAAAAATGCTTTATTTGTTACTTTATTGGGTAAAAATGTCCTTTTATTGATAAACATATTGTTTCTTTTCTTTTTAAACATGTTTTTCATAATATTTTATTTTTTTAAAGAACCGTCTTCTTGTTTTTTTCCTTTTAAAATCTATTTAACTAATAAAAAAAGTGAGAAATCTTTTCTTTTTCTTCATGTCGTTTTATTAATTAAAATAGAATAATCTCACATACTTTTTTTTAACTATATATATATATATATATATACATTAATAGTTTAAAAAGTGCATAAGGTTATTCTATTTTAATTGATTTAAATAGATTAAGATAGAAAAGGAAACTAATTCCTACTTTTTTATTAGTTAAAGGGATTTTAAAATAAAGAAAAATATTCTTTACAAATAATATCTTTAAAGAATGTGTTTTTTAAAGTAACAATATGTTAATTAGGAAAAAGACATTTTTTACCCAATTAAGTTACAATAGAGATATTTTTGGACCAAATTGTTAAAGGAGGACAGTTTTACTTAATTTCCAATAGTTTAAGGGCAATTTTGACCAACAATAACATACTCATTGTAATCTCACAAAGTGGGGTCTGAGGAGGGTAGAGTGTACGACTATACGCAGACCAGACCTCTACCTCAGAGGTGAAGTAGAAAGGTTGTTTCCAATAGACCCTCGTCTCAAGAAAAGAACAATCTAGAAAAAAGACGTGATGGAAGTACAAGAGGCAATAGATAGTAACAAAAACAATAGATAGTAGCAGAACAATGTTGCAACAAAATATTACTATTATTGAACACATGAAACCATAGATAGCAACAGGAACCGAAGAACAAGAAATCATATAATAGCATTTTTGACCATTTTCCATTTTTTAATATAATGATTACTTAATTTTTTTCTTTTTGTGTCAACTATATATAGGTATATACTTTTCATTTGACATTTTCACTTTTACTTGTAAAGAAAATCCAATTTTGTAAGACTTGTGATGTGTTTGGTATGAAGGAAAATGTTTTCCTCGAATAGTATTTTCCAGAAAGCATTCTCGGTGCTTCTTTTCCGGTGTTTGATTGGTGAATAAAATATATATGTCAAAAAGTATTTCCTAGTAATTGATTGGTGGATTTAAAATATTTTTTAAGTCTTTTTATTGTTTAATCTAGTAAATTTACATAAAGTACCCCCCTTAACTTGGACAATTTTTTTTGAAGTAAACACCTAAAGTTGGCGAGGGTCCTATTACCCCCACGGAATCATTTAAATTCACAATAAACACACCCTTTTGATACATTTCCTCAACAGCCGTGTTGTCACGAAACATGGGAACATGAAGGAGTATATATACATCCCCAAACCAATGTAAAAATGCCACAGGACACACTCAATTTGAACTATATGTTTTTGAACTTTATATCTTTTTCTTTTTCAACTTTCTCTTTCTCCTCTTTTATTCTTCTTCTCCAATTTCATACCCTTAATTTGCTCCACGTCGGAGGCTCCTTCCCTCTTGCTCTCCACCACCGATCAATCTCCAATGAAGCCATCACTATTTTATTTTATTTTATCCTTTAATAAACTGTAACCCTAACCATACCCAAAATCAAATTATCATCAGATTCAAATTTGAAAATCAAAATCACTATACTAATGATGGGATTGAAACTCCATTGAAATGGAGATTTATAGTTCTTCTTATCCAAAAAGGATAGATAGTAACTCCAAGAAAAATAGAAAAGAATAATCACCCATCAGAAATAGAATCAGGGAGAAAAGAGTTAAAAAAAATAGGGAGAAAGAAAATAAGAAGCAAAAAAAAGAACCAGCACCCAACGTTGTGGTCTAGTGGTCAATGAAGTGGTTGAGAACCTCTTATGGTAGTACCGAAGCAAAAAAATTCTTTCAGCTATCTTCTAATTTACATATTTCTGAAGATCTGAAAGGTTCATGAATGTATAGATGATTGGGTGGCTTTGTAGATAACCACATCTTTATGTAGGTTCTCTACTTTTTGGCATGCATCTTATATATGTGACTTTTTCCCACAACATTAATAAAATGTTACCTTATAAATTTTAAAAACAACTTAACATTATAGCTGTACGTCTGAGTAGCACTTTATTTGTTTCTTTTTCTTGAAATTCAAGTACCAACTCTTTTTACAGGCGAAGAAGTTCTATGAATCTGCACTAAGGCTGGAACCTGGTTATCTTGGAGCAGCGCTAGCCTTGGCAGAATTGCATGTCATTGAAGGTCGAAATGGAGATGCTGTTTCTCTCCTTGAGCGATATCTCAAGGATTGGGCTGATGACTCGTTACATGTTAAGCTTGCCCAAGTGTTTGCTGCTACAAATATGCTGCAAGATGCCTTGTCACACTATCAGGCAGCACTGAGGTTGTACCTTCTCTTTGAATGCTATTGCAATCTTTTCCTGCCCAATTTTAAGGAATTAGAAGTGTCGGATAATCAATCTCACAAAATCGGCCCTTTATCTAATCTATTATGCTTTAAATCAGAGAAAGTAAAAAAAAAATGGAGTAGTTTGCATGAAAATAGCATAATTCTTGATACTTACCCCAATGCTCTGCCTGTCAGGATAAATCCTCAAAATGAAGCTGCAAAGAAAGGATTGGATCGCCTGGAGAAGCAACTCAAGGTTTTGTTTCCTGTTCAACGTGAAAGCAATCTCTAAATATGCTTGTTTAAAATCTAATCATGCAACATAGTTTATCTGCTAAATATTGTAGCTAGTTGTTCTTGAACTTCTCTATTCATGTATACATTGGAAAATTGACCGTGGGACACCAAATTCACTTGGCTGTACCTCTGATTTACATTACTTTGCTCCTGTTGTCATGCATACATTGAGTTTCGTAACTTGAATGAACTTACACCAGCACTTCAATAGACAGTTTTTTTGTGCCCACTGTTTTCTTAAGTGAACCTATCCATTTTTTGGCAGGGAGTAGACCCTGATGCTCCAGAAGAAGACGAGGAGAATGATGTCGAGGATGCTGATGCAGACCAGGAAGAAGCCGAGCTCTTATGATGTGGAATGGAAACAACACATCATAAGATCTTCTCCTGTTCTGCTGCATGCACTTATATGAGAATTTGATTCAGTAGGCAGACATCTGATATAAAAGCAACAGAAATCGGCTTCACCAGGAGTAGATTCTTTGTAGCCTTACAAATAAGGTGCTTGTTGCGGCTGCCTCGTGTTTTACTCTGAAAATTCTTTGCCATCAGACAGTCTAGCAAGATAGGCCCCTGTTCCTTTCAGAGTATAATATGGCTGCCCATATGTTGTAATTTATTGTAGTCTCTTTTCCTGTCAATGTAAATTTACCCCTTGTACCAAAAATTTTGAACAAATTGATTGACATAAAACTCGAGCTTTGGAAAGCATATTCTCTCCCGTCCTCAAATAAATGAGAAAGGTTGTATTAGATTAACTCCAAACGGATGATAGTTTTATTATATGATGATATGAGTTGAATCAGGCTATTTTATATAGTACTCTAGCTGCTGATATCAACTAATTTGTGATTGCAAGTTGATATAGAAATATTATCTGTTTGTTCAAAAAAGATAGATGCAGTTCACCTAGAAGGTGCTTTTTTTTCCATCACAACGGAGTGCCCAGACCTCAAAATGACTATGGGTTTCACCCAGACTGAGTTCACCATTTGTTGAATTAAGCTTATGTCCAGCGTCAATGCACAATTAAATAGTACTCAATAAGTAAAGATTCATAGAAGAGTGATTTACGATTCCCTTCAACCACATTACATTCCTTTATTGGTTTTTATTTGTCATTCTATTTGATTAACACTCACTACACCAAAAATGATCTTTAACAACAATTAATTAATGATAATAACTTAATTGCCGCTAAATATGTATTTTTAGCAGCAATTGGCACTCTTTGTAAATATCCTAAAGCCTATAGCGACATTAGATCAACTAATTCTCATAAAGACTTTACCACTCTTTTACGTAGACATTTATTGCTGCTAAAAGTTGCTTTTGTTGTTGTATAGTTCAATTTTAGTTATTCAGTCACAATTTCGTATTGACGCCCCATTGGGTGTTGCATTCATGCCTGCAAGTTTTGACAGTTAAATAGACATGCCCCCTCATTAGGCATTGCTGAGTTCGACAGTTGCTTGGTAAGCTCCATTCCTTCTGGGGTTGCTGAGTCATAAGTCTTATTATGTTATATGTAGTTGAAGGGTAGGTCTAGGTCCTCTCCTGACCATATGTTAGAAGTAGTGTTCCTAAAGGCTTGTAGATTTATGTTGTACGTCTAGTGAGTAAGGTGTGGACTTGCCAATATTGCGATTGATTGATGTCTTAGATGATGACCTTAATGTTGTTGGCTCGTATGTATATATAGTTTGAGTTGTTTGCATGTACAAGTTTTTATATGACTTAGGCCTTGTCGGTCCATTTGTTTAGTAGAGCTGAGGTTGTATGGTTTATGTGGTTTGCTCGGTCAAGTGAGACACCGATTGCTAGTCTCACCTCCCTAGATTTGAGGTGTGACCAAATTGTAATTTATTTTTTGTATATGTAGAGATTGTTTTTTTGGGGGGGGTTTATCTATGATAGATTTAAGAAGAAGATAAGTGAAAGAAATTTGATCACCAAAGAAATAAATTCAAGTCAATCGTTGAAATAAAGAAGACAAATAATTCATGTGTGAAAAAGATTAAATATATTCCAATACTTCGCGAGAAGAATCAAATATATCCCTACTACATAACTTTTATTTAAGTTTAAAAATTGAGAATAATAAATTTAAATCAATTTTTTCACTTCACAAGCCGAAACCGAAAAAGGCATGTTTGAACCATTTGTATAACAAAAAAAATATATAATTCTGTCACTTTTTAAAAATGGCGGATATATTTGCTAGTACCGGGGATATTAGTACCTTTTCCCATTTTAAAGTTGTGAATTCAAAATCTAACCAAGAATTTTGTTGTTGTTTTACATGCATCTATTCAAATGGGATTAAGCCATTGACGACTCTTTAGGTTCACAATTTTTCTGCAAACATTCGTTCGTAGACTTGATATGGAATATATTAGTACAATACAATAGAAATTGCAGCTAATGTACAACATTGTAGTTGATATTCTAACAAAATTTGAACTTTGCCAGGTGAACTACTTTGCAGGCTTAAGCAATCTGGATAGTTGTTGTTTGATTCTTCCTAAAACGAGTCAATGACAATCCAAGTCTACCATATATGTACATAATCTTGTTGCAACTAATATACAAAATGTCATGCTATATATTCTAAACGTGGAAAGGTTTCCGAGGTGTTGGAGATCGATTCTCCAGTGATTGCAATCTTTGTTTTAAATGGAAAACTTCAACCTGCAAAACCAAAGGATATTCCCTGAATAAGTACAATGTCAAGGTCTGAAAAACAACCTCTTGGAGCAAGATGAAGAAGCATAAAAACAATTAAATCTCTCCATTATCTGCTTATAATGTAGTCGTGCAAGTTACATAATGAAAAGAGAGCTAATAAATTTCTATCTAAGATGGTCATGTGGCCAAATTGTGCATTAAGCAATTATATATTTCGATAATTTTACAACTTTTGAGTGGCAATTCATAAATAGAGCAGCTATATCCTAAGCATCTGTTGATCTTCACCAGGTTCTTCCCCAGTCGTTTTTTCCCTTACCCGAGCATCCCATCCCAACCCCAGAATAAGAACTAAAAGATGAATAATGTAAAATAATATGTTGCTTATGATTTCTTTTATCATTCTTATGATTGTGATCATACCTGCAACTGGAAAGCTCTTGCTCTTTCTCCAGCAAGGACTCCCCTTGTTGTATGCAGTTCCTGCATTGGACATCGTAAACATAAACTTAATAAGAGTGGGCTGAAAAGTTGGCTCAGACATTATAGGAACGGAATAGATAAACCAATAAAACCGCTCTCTACCTTCTGTGTATCATCCATAACTGCCTTGAGGAAAGCCACATCATGCTCAAGCCTGACATTATCAGAGTGGACAATGTTGGATAAACTGTTAGCCTCTTCCTGGGCCAATTCAACACTAGCTAGCTTTTCTTTAAGCAACTCCATCTCCTTTACAGCATCAGCCATCTTTTTCTCCATGTCCTGTTTACTCTTCACTGCTGCTTCACGGCCAGCCAATGCAGTTGCCAGCTGTCCTTCTAGAAGTCCATTCTTTCTCATTAGGGAAGAAAGTTTTGCTTCATACTGCTGACAAGAACCTGATGAAGCTGGCAATCCAGCTTTATAATCACCTTCTTGGAAGATAAAATCATCAGTGTCTTGAAAAAAGTTCGCACTTGCTTGTCTGTAATGTGTAGGCAAATGTCCAGATTCAGAGATAGTAGACGTCTCCTCAGACATAATTTTACCTCCATTGCTGCTTGTTTTGGGTCCTATGTCTAGTTGTTTTGCTCCTTGTTCCTTAGAATGAAGATGAATGAAACATCAGTTTGACTAGAAAAACAAAATAAACTTCAGAACAGACAATCACTTCATTGTAAATTAAAATCAATCTAATTGTTGTATCTTCGAGCCCAGTAGATAAAGAAATCACTAGCAGCAAAAACAGCAACAATTAAATAGAAAAGACAAGCTATAAAAACCTCCTGAATAAAACACACCTGACACATGAAATTACAATGTTCAACAGATAACATATAGCCAATCAGAAAGAACTAGGATATTCAAGAACTTCAAACCAAATTAATCAAAGGGCAGCCCGGTGCTCGAATCGTGTGTTCACGCAGGGTCCAGGGAAGGCCACACTTCAAGGGGTGTAAATTGTAATGTAGGCAGCCTACCTTAACACAAGCATCAGTGGCTGATTCCACGGCTCGAACCCCTAACCTATTGATCCTATTCCAAATTCTTTTCCTATCTAATTCAACCAACAAATTATCTTAATCTTAACCAGTATCCTATTTCATGGCCCCGTCCATCGAAAATGCAAATTCAAAACTTCGTTTGATAGGTCATATGTACTCATCCATCTACTCAGAGACCTGAGATTGTGAAGAGTGAAAAACTAGAATAGTTGCTATAGTTTACCTGTGAAGGACTTTCTTGTCCTGAAGTCTTAGTCATCTTTGCACTGGCGTCTTCATCATTGGAAAATTGCTTGCGAAGTGAGACATTACCAGACACAGAACTAGGATCAATGAGTAAAGACTCTGACAATGATTTTCTACCAGAGCCATGATGCTCAACCGCAGAGGCTAGATTCTGTCTCGCTATAGAATCCACATGAGAGGTAGTAGTACCATTAACTGGCTGAGAAGCAGGCCCAGTGGATGTCAAACGATTCCCAGATAGCAAGTTCCCAGCAGCTTTACTTAAGCTAGATCTGCGACCTATTGACAATTCATTTTTTTCCATAATAAGTACCTCAACCTGTAAAAGAAAGATGAAATGAGGCAAAGCAAATACTTTGTACATGAGAAATTTGACTTTAAGAAGATAATATGTCAGCGCTAGCTAATAGATGATTATACAGAAAAACTTCTGGTTTTCATGTTACCTCATTTGATGGATCTTTCTTGAAACCACCAAAAGCCACAAGAAAATCCCTTTCCTTATGCTGCACAAGGACGAGGCTGAATCCCTGGCATTCATTAAAATGTTGAAATATACTTACTTACATGAACCACTAAATTGTCAACTTTATGTGATGCAATCTAGAGCAAGAGCATGTAATTTTGTTAAAGTACAGGTTTAAACATCAGATCATAGGTGCACTTTATAATAGACCACATGACTAAGTCCTTAACAACCCTTTTGCTTTAGAGAAGTTTTTCATAAACAATAAAAATTGACGCTTAGATTAAAATATTTATTTTTACTTTTGAAAGCTAACTGTTTATTTTTGCCATAAAATAATTAAACAAAAACCAAAATATTCAACTATCTTTTTCAACCACTAACCCTAAGCTAAATACTTCTTTTTGATCACCAAAATCCCCAATGGCCGGCCACACACGGTCGGTGGATAATGTCCCCCATTCATCTCCACTTAGATACCGGCTTTTCTCTACAGTGTGGTTGAAACCCATGATACGCACCTATAACCCACACATCATGCATTGGCTTTTACAACTAGACCAAAGCCTTGGGGGCAAGTCCAAACACAACATACCAAGTGAAATCCCACAAGTGGGGGTCTGTCGTAGAATGTACGCAGACCTTACCACTACCTCGTGGAGGTAGAGAGGTTGTTTCCGTAAGATCCTCGGCTCAGATTTAACAATTCCATATACAAAGAAGAAAATATAACGAGTCACAAGGAAACAATGCAAAGTCTACCAAAAGAAAGCAACAACTACAACAAAATAGTGCAATAATCGAAACACAATACAAGGATAGAGTATTGAAAACAATAATAAATAATGATGGGAACTACAGTAACACAGCTAGTACAATGGCAAACACCAACCACCTTAAGCAAGTCCAAACACATGTTTTAAAAATCATTCCCAAAATTTAGACAAACGGCGGGGGGGGGTTGGTGTTGCACCAAGCCCTCAACCCGAGTTGTATATATAGTTGAAAAGTTACAGGAAATACATATTCATACTTAATCCGAACCCACAATAAAAGGAAAGTAGTGAGTGTAGTGATTTTTCATGCAGTTTGATCCACCCACCACTTATATGCAAGTTCCAATTCCTCTTAAGGCCCTTCTTCTTCTCTGTTCTCTTGCTCACTATCTATGGACTACTCTTAAACCCATGACATGCTTACATGCAAATTCCAATCCCTCTAAAGGCCCTTCTTCTTCTATCTTTCTCTTGCTCACTATCTATGGAGTACTCTTAAGCCCATGACATGCTTACATGCAGATTCCAATCCCTCTAAAGGCCCTTTCTCCTTCCCCTGCCCCACTCACTCTTCTATCTTCTCTTGCTCACTATCTATGGACAACTCTCAAACCCATGACATGCACCTAATCCACACACCATGCTGACTTTTACCACTAGACCAAAGCCTTGGGGACAAGTCCAAACACATATTATTCAAAATCATTTCCAAAAATTAGACAAAAACAGAATTGGAACTGTAGCTAGTCGCAAGTGGATACATACTAAAGGCAGCGGGTGGGGTGGTTGGGGGTTGAACTCACAACCCTCAATTCGAGTTGTATATAGAGTTGATGTTAGAGTGACTTAGAGTCCCACATTTGTTGGGGAATGGACTAGTGGTCAGTTTATATGAACTTGAGCAATGCTCCCCTCATGAGCTAACTTTTGGGAATTAGACCCAAGTGGCATATATTTACATGGTATCAGAGTTAGGTCCATCTCTATTTGGGCTCCCGGTCCACGCTCCTGTTAGGCGTAGGCATGGAGGGGGATGTCAGAGTGAGCTAGAATCCCACATATGTTGGGGAATGGACTAGTGGTCTACTTATATAGACTCGGAAATCCTCCACTCATGATCTAGCTTTTTGAGTTGAGTTAGGCCTAAGTGCCATATCTTTACTGTTGAAAAGTTGAGGAAAAAAGATATTCATGCTTAAGCTGAACCCACAGTAAAAGATAAGTAGTGAGTGCAATGATTTTTCACACATTTTGATCCACCCATGAGGTCTAGTGGTTGAAACTCCAGAGGCTTTCCCATATTATTTTACTTTGCATTCTGAGATGTGCTTAAAGAGGATATTAAGAATGCTATTCAGAATTTCCATGCTAATATAAGAATCGAGAAAAGCTTCAATGCAACCTATGTGGCTCTCATCCTTAAGAAAGCAGGGGCTTTAGAACTGAAGGACTTCAGACAAATAAGCTTGATCACTGGAATTTACAAGGTGATAGCAAAGCTACTGGCTAAAAGATTGAAAAGGGTGATAGATAGGTAGGTCAACAAGAACCAAATGGCTTTCATAAAAGAGAGACAGATTATGGATGCTGCACTTATAGCTATGAGTGTGTGGATTCTAGAATGAAAGGAGATGAGCCCGGAATCATGTGCAAATTAGACATTGAAAAGGCTTATGAAACTGGAAATTCCTGCTGAACATACACAGAACATACACAGACAAATGGATTTTAGTGAAAAATGGATAGAGTGGATTAGTTTTTGCATCAGTACTATCAAATATTCTATTCTGGTGAATGGTGAACCAATTGGAGTTTTCCCATCGGGGAGGGGTCTTAGATAGGGAGATCCTCTATCGCCATCTCTTTTTGTTTTGGCTATGGAAGGTTTTGATAGTATGATGAGGAGAGCAATTCTAAACAAGTGAATCAGAGGCTTTCAAATCAGAGGTGCTACAGAGCAAACCAAGGAAATATGCCATCTACCTTATTCTGATGATACTAATATTTTTTGTGAACCTACTGAGGAGCAGATAAATTACATCAGATCGCTACTATTGTTTTTTTAAACCACTTCAGGTTTGAAAATAAATTGGGTGTTCCCAATCAAGGAGGTACTCAACATCCAGAGTTTGGCAGACATACTTGGTTGTAATGTGGATCATTTGCCTACAGTTTACTTGGGCAAGCCACTTGGCTATAAACATAAAGAGGCAGTGATATGGGATGGCATAATAGAGAAGGCAGAAAAGAGATTAACAAGGTGGAAGACTCACTCTTACAAACTCAGTTTTAGACTCTCTTCCTACTTATGTAATGTCTCTATTCCCTATACCGCAGAAGGTTACAAAGAAGCTGGACAAACTCAGAAGGGATTTTCTTTGGCATGGATGCGAGGAGAACAAAGGATACAAGTTGGTGAAATGGGAAGTAACAATGAAACATAGGTACTTGGGAGTATTAGGCATCAAAAATCTGAGGAGACAGAATGATAGCCTCCGGTTGAAATGGCTTTGGAGATACACTAAAGAAGACAAGGCTCTATGGAAGGAGATCATCAAAGTTAAATATGGTGAGAACAACCCATGGTGTAGCAATACTAGTTCTATGCCCTATGAAAGTGGGGCATGGAGAATAATCAGAGACCTTTGGCCAAAGATAGAAGAGAACATGACTATAAAAGTGGGAGATGGGAGAAAAACAAAGTTTTTGGGAGATGCTTGGAACAATAAGAACCCGCTGAAGGATACCTTTCCTGACTTTTTCATCATATGCGATCTTTCTTTTAGAAGATTATTGAAATGATTGGGAAGTGGACAGGGTGGTGAACATGCTTCTTCTACCAGAGGACTTCTCAAGCACTACCTCAAATTCAGATTCTATGAGATGGAAGTACGAAAATGATGAAAAATTCTCGATTAAGATGGCTTATGAGATAAGTAATGCACATCAAAACAGAAGACAACAATTTTAGTGGAACAATGTCTGGAAAAACATAGCTCCAACTAAAATAAAATGCTTTACCTGGTTGGTAGTAAGAAAGGCTTGCCTAACATAAGAGGTTTTGAAGAGAAAGGGGATAGTTTCCAGATGCCAACTTTGTGGTGAAACAGAAGAGACAAACAATCACCTCTTTCTGCATAGTAAATTCACTGCACAGTTATGTGGGCCTTATTTCTTACCCTCACAGACACAAGATGGACCATGCCTGAGCACACTGCAGATCTGCTGAGTTGTTGGATTAGAAGAGGAGAGAGCAAGAACCAGAAGAGATGGTGGAAAATCACCCCACACTGCATATGGTAGCATGTATGAAAAGAGAGAAATAGCAGAAGCTTTGAAGATAGGTCCAATTCCATTCATAAAGTTAAATGGAATTGTATTGTATCTTTTTATTATTGGTGTAAAAAGATAGATATAGATGAATTAGAACTAGTAGATTTGTTGGGATCTCTACAAGTAGCTTCCTCCATTCTCTTTTTGCTTCTTTTTGAAGGTCTCTCCAGCATATCCTTGAGGAATACAACATTACCAATTTCAATATAAAAAAAAAGGGAAAGAGGCATTCTTTTTTCTTTTTTTTGAGAAGGTAACAACTTGTATTCTATTTCCAAAAAATCAGAAACCTGCCACAATAAGTTACAGGTTTCCTAATTACAATAAGGCATTCTTTTTTATACGAACTAAAAAGGAAAGAGGCATTCTTTTTTATACAAACTAAAAAGGAAAGTAGGACAAACAAATTGAAATAGAGGGAGTTATATTTAACATAAATTATAAGAGTCATACTTTCACATGCAAAACAAAGTATGGCAAATCTTTGCTAGGTCTGGACCATATCAGATACTGGAGAATAAAAAATTTGAGTTGACTGACGTAAAAATTCAAAGATAGCACCAGCACAAGAGCATATACTGTGAGTTGACTGACATAAAAGTCGATTGACATAATGTCAAAAGGCAGAAGCATGTACTCTAATTGTGAGAAAGTGAAAAGAAAAACTGAACCTTGTTGGTTGTGATAGAAGAAGCTGGTGAAGCAACAGCAACAGACCATTCAAGTTTTAGAACATCAAATATTAAAGTCTCAGCATGTCCTGAAAGGAACAAAGTATGGTTAAGTACTAAGAATGGAAACAAAGGGAAGAAGGAGAAGAATAAATTCAAAAATCAGAAAGCTTAAGTAGCAAATAGGTTCCTATTAAATGCATTTCTTTGTTGAGTTGTGTATCGATGATGATGAATTAGAAAGCTGCAGTTATTAGCTATTTAGACATACTTCTTTTCCTGCTACCACCCCCAGCAATATACCATTTAGTTCCACAAAGCACTCCACAACAACCAGCTCTAGGTGAAGGATGGAATCCACGTATTTTAATTCTTGACCATGCCATCTGAGGTGAACATGAACATCTGGCATTAGAATGTTGCATATAGAAGAAATTTGCATTCATTCGGGGAAAGGAGAGCTTAAGATTTTATTCCACAAACCGTCTCAAAGTCAAGCGTGTATAAGTCATTTAACGTCCTGGACTTTGACGATCCACCAAAAATCAGGAGCAATTTATCATCATAGAGGGCAGACACATGGTTTGATCTTGGTGAAGGACCTGTTCCCCTGCATGCATGTGCTAGTAATCAAGAAACAAACCTGATAATGCCACCATCGGGTAAAGTTAATGGCCCAAGGAGCAGGAACATTAGCAATCATATAAATGATATATCCTTTAGCAACTCACGTGCAATGAAGTGGCAGCCATGTCAAGGATTTAAGATCAAACATATGCAGATCGTTTAGCTTCCTCCTCTTTGCGTCTTCACCCCCAAATAAAATCAAAACTGAGCTTGCTCTAAGGACAGTATGACCACTACGTGCAACCTGTCGATTGAATTGGCGAGTTAAAAAGAAAGCAAAAAAATTGACGAATAGCACCGCAGGTATCAGACAACATGCTAAAGTTAAGTCTTTAATACTTTCCTTCTGTTTCCCTTTTATCAAAAAGAATAAGATAATACCTCATGTAAAGGAGAAAGTTTATAGAAGTTTACTTCACCAGACTTAGTGAGACATGGTGCAGACAACAAGATATTAACTATTAATTTTTCGATAATAGATACACTCGAGTCTACTCTATATCGTGTTAAACTGAGTGATCACTTCTATGAAGTGAATACCACAAAGGCAGAAAAGGGTATGCACAATCAGATTGCACAGGAGGACTAGAAGCTTATACCGGAACGTCTCCTTTTGCTTCCAGAAGTGACCAGCATTCAGTTTCAGTGTCAAACGCCCAGACTGCAACAGACAATTTAGGAAGAAGTATATAGTGGAAAGCACAGTTGGAATAGATAGAAACACTGTAAAATTAGCAGAAAGTTAACCTGAGACTTTGTCACTTGAAGGGTCTGTTTTCCCTCCAACCATAAGAATCTTTTTCCCCCATTGAACCTGGGAAATAACAGATTAATTTTCTGATGAATAGTACTCCAACACGACACACTTAACACCACAAAAGGATACACTAATCAGATTAACAAATTGGATTATAACAGCATTGCTACCATAGAAGTACCACATGTAGTAGACTTGTACAAAAACATTTATTTCTCTTCTTCATCTGAAATCAAGTACTGATAACAAATATCCTTGTGATTGGGTTAGAAAGTTCAGATAATATTCATGTAGATGTTCTCCAAACATCCAACAGTCCCTTCTTTCCATTTTGTTTGCTCTTCTAGCTATTTTAATCCGTTCCAGAAAAAAATGATTTCTTTCCTTAAATAGAAAGTCAAAAATTTACACACCCTCCACATCTTCCAATTGTAACAACTATATATTTCAAAAAGTGGTTTCCCAGCCAACTTAGGCTCCACAACTAAACTATCAGGCAGCCTTATTGATTTTTTAGAAGATGGTACAACTCAGTTGGTTGACTACCTGGATGTTCATCTTATTGGCAAGGGTTCTATTCCCTGCATTGTAATCCCCTCGCCCATTTCCCATTCCCCTACCCCCAATTTTGTTCTTTTTTCTAAAAAATTGTCTCTCAGTTTAGTTAAGCATAGGAGTCTCAATTTTATAAGCATAGGAGAACTTTAAATAGCCAACTTCAAATTCACATTTGAACCTTCATGGGAAATCATAGATTCCTGACAGGAAAGAAAAAGCTCAAAAACATAATCTACAGAAAATCTGCATCACAAATATTTAAAAGGCTAAAATATCTCAAAAAACTAAAACAACCTAATAGAATTTTAAAATTTAATTTTACCCTATAATTAAGCAACTTATTATGCTAGAAAAATCACTTCAGTAACTGAAAACAAATTTCAACACTCCTCCTATGAAGCAATCTAAAAAAATTGTTCCTCAATTTCTGTTTCTGCTATTTGTGCTTGAGGATTGTTTTTAAACTTGCACTCTTTCGTAACATGGCTTATTTGTTTGCAATTTTCACATATTGCATCAGGTCTCCACCAACAAAAAATTTCCAACTGTATTTTCTTTTTGCCATACTTGCAAGGAGGATAATTAAACTTTTTCTCTCTGTTTTGTGCATAAAAAGCACCCTCAATAATATTTTCTTGTGCTTGAAGAACACTAATTAATTATGCAACAAAGAGGTAGAGATATCCTTAGACTCTTCTAGAGAGGAAACTTTAGACTTGAATCTCTTTGGTATTGTAAGAATTTTTATGGATGTTATGGATGCTTCCTCTAGTACTTGTTATATTTCTTTTTTTCTGTATGTTCTTTGATATGCGTAACCTGAGCCAGGAGTCTTTCGGAAACAGTCTCTCTACCTCCCGGGGTAGGGTAAGGGCTGCATACATCTTACCCTCTCTAGACCCAACCTTATGGAATTACACCGGGTATGTTGTTGTTGTTCTACCTAAAACTCACGCATAATAACCTATCCAGACTTACTTCTGTTAATCTCGGTGACACATCAACCAATATCAACTAAAATAGGATAGAGGAAATATCGTACAGACAACATTTTTGGGAAAGTGACCTTCAGTTTTTCTACTTTTTGTGGAATTCAAAGATAAAAAAAATCTTCAGGTAGGAAGCTTTTCAAATTTCTTTAAATGGGTGTTAGCTAGGTCATTGCATGTTTCCATTAGCAGGCTCTCAAAATCTACCAACTCTTACTTGAAAGAGACAAATCACCAAGACATGGTGCATCTTATATCCATAACAGTATCTTGACAAGTAAAATCCAAAAGTAAAGCAACAAAGTAGACTAGAAAAATTAGAGTAAAGTTACCAAAGCATGACCCTTGCATGCTGGGATCTTTAGAGGAAGACTGGTGGGCGAGAGGTAGAGCTTTGATGAAGCTGTTGTCCAGGAAAAGCTATCAAAATTTAGCACCTGAAATGAAAATGAACGCATGCCATTGGTATCAAGTATGCCACCTACAAAGCAAGTTGCACGACACTAATGATTGAAACTCGTCTCAGTTACTATCTAATCATTTCCCATTTTTCAAAGATCAACACAACTGCAGATTGGAGCACTGATAACAGATCTAAAAGAGATGACAAACAGGGGAGATAGTTTAGTCCAGCATATCTTCAGAGAAAGAAATGTTCTTGCAGATCTATTGGGTGCTTATACTAGAAGATCATCTATTTACAATGAGTCTGCCTGCTTTTGTTAAGGATATCTCGAAGTTGGATAAACAAGGCATAACTAATTTTAGAATTAGACATAAATCAGATACTTTACTTGGAAAGATTTTGTAAGCTGATTGTATAGCTCGACTGGTAAGTGGTAACAAAGCTCACACTAACTCTTAGCATATTTTTCTTTTCAAATTGCCCTGACAAGAGTTAGCTCCTCTCCTTTTGTATCTACAATTGAATTCAGGCCTAGTCCCCCTCTATGAAACAGTCTCTTCTTTATAAGATATACCCAATGCTAGGCAATTGGCCATTGAGTCATTTGGAGGAACAAAAATACAACTGCAGAAATTCTCGTGACTTAAAAGGTCAGTAAAAAAAAAAAAGAGGAAAAGAAAGGGTTTCATGGTTTTGAAAATCCCTCCACAAACCAAGATGAAGAAGCTTCTCTTACTGTTGGGCACAGATATTAAATCATATTTCTGTCTATTTACGTGTTTTATTTTACACATGAAGTCCACGTACATGTGTTTCCTTCAGAATCTAAGTTCTAAAATCAGCAAATCACCTTTAATATTATAATTTCTTACTTATCAACCGGAAAATGTTTGATGTTAATCTTTGGTGATAATTAGCCTTCGCATTCCACAGTGAAATCGAACACTATCCCGTTTGAAGCGCAAAAAATATCAATATTTCTGTTTATATTTTAAGGCAGGAGTCATCAAACATGAGATAATGTTACTTAAGGAACAATCACCATTTTACCTGCACATCCTCTAACATACGGCTACCTGTTTCTCCACCGACAACCACCATCTTGTTCCCAACAACAGCTGCTGCATGCTACTCAGAAAAAACAATATGTTAAGTTTTAAAGCATCACAAATTTAATAACATGTGATATCTTTGAACAGTAGTCAGTTACATTGAAGCGAGGTGTAGGTTTTTCTCCAGCTATAGAAAGAAGCATCCAATTTTCTGAGCCACCTGAAGCACAATTGTTAAACTCAGGTGCACCTGATGAGCATTGACAGCTCTTTTCTTCAGAATCATTATTACTGGGAGGAACAACTTCACCCTGTGATGCAGAAAGAGCTTAGACTTTATGCTTCTTGTAGGGGTGTCAAATGGGCGGGTTGGGTTGAAATTGGAGATATTAAAATGGGTTGAAATAAAAATCGGGTTGGGTCTTGACCCGCCCAAGTTTATTTTGGGCTCAAATGGGCTAAAACACGGGTTGGGTCTTGACCCGCTTAATCTCAATAATTTTAACATAGTGATATTTAACTTTTATAATCATAACTTTAATTTCAACTCAAGAATATTTTTTTTAAAAAGTAACAAATGGATAGATAAATCCTAAAAGATATTAAATAGATAATAATTCATACTTTCAATAGGAACATATCTTAATAATGAGTTTTTAAAACGGGTTAAAATTGGAGATTGAATTGGGCTCAATTGAGGATTCTCTTAAAATGGGTTAGACTTGAATGGGTTGAGATTGAACCCAATTCAAATTATCTTGAGCCCAACCCTTAAAATTCTGGGCTGGTTGGGAGGGTTACCTATGTTTGGGTTCATTTTTAACACCCCTAGCTTCTTGTATGCAACACAAGGAAAAGTTGCAATAGAGGTCTTACACTGGAATTGCTAGAACGCTTGGGGTGCCTCATAGGACTTCTAGTTCCCTGAGCCGAATTCAACCTGAGTAAAATAGTGATGAGCTCAGACAGATATAAATAGCACATGGTTCAGAAGACCTAGCTATAGAGAGGAAATGCATATCCTTAAGAAGTCCAATAACAAATGCACGTGAGAGATCAAAAGGCCTTGAGTATCAATAGAAGGATTTTAGCAACTTAGGTAAGCAAGGACTTCATATTACTGTTTATAGGGTATAAGGCATGCCAAAAATTGTACTAGAGATCGCAATGGCATCTTTCACATGAGGATCTGAAATGGGAGCGCAATTGATTCAGGGGATTCTTCTTATACAACCCTAACTAGTTTGGGATTAAGGCGTAATGATTAATTGAGTGAAATGGCATCTTACACATAGAAAGGATTGCAAGGAAAGCAAAACCATATCTGACATATGGGAAAATCTTTCAGTAATGCTCTCTTACCTAACATAATTAACGTTAAGTCCAGTTTCGCCTTCCACAAGTGCTCCATTGATAGAGATCATAAAACCTTAATAATGGGTCAAATACAAGCCAATAGAGCAAAGCTGTTGTTCACCAATGTCTATTGCAAGAACGCATTCAGTACCTGACCTATTGCAAATGCAATTTATAGTTTCTGAAGAGGGGCAAAAGCTACACCTCCTAGAAAAGGCTCATGGAGACCTCCATCATAATGAGGGAAAGGCAACATCCAGTTGCTAAATTCTAATGTTTAATAAAGAACCCAATTGAGACTCCAAAATAGTAGAGCTCTGCTAAACATCTCCAAACTTTGAGGAGAAAATCCTAAGTTCTTCTGCCATTAGCAACCAATTCTAGCAAAGAAGAATACTTTTGTCTAGACCATTGTGAATTTGCCAGTAACAGCAACCCAGTTAAATGGTTAAATGACAACAAGATTAGGTCTTGGAACCAAATTGACAAATTTAACATGTTGATAGTTTCTTAAACTAAGATATGCATAGAAGAAAGCTTTTTTGAAATGGAATCCGGAGACATAACCAATAAGCTCCAGCTTCTCAATCCCAAAAACTAAAAAGCAATTATTCATAGAAACCAAGCACACCAGCACAACACACAAACATGCTAGCAAACAGAACTAGTGTACAACAATACACACATGATAGCTACTTATATGTAGTTTCTAGGCATGAATAAGTATGTCATTACCTCCCGAGTTTCATTCGCCTTTTCGAGAACCCAAACATCTCGTCAAGTAACAAATACCGCAACACTCAATCCTTCAAAAAAACAGAACACAAAGCCACATTATCATTTAAAAACAACCACATCACATTTCCATCAAAGAAAAGCTCAGACTTCGTAATCGGAAACTCACTTACGAATAGAGAAAAAACTAGGTTTTGCCAGTTCGCATTTAAGCTCACTCTTGGATCATCATCCACACTGAAAGCGACAGAAAGTATCTCCAAAAATTGATTAAACTTGGGAGTTTGTTCCTCCACAAATGCACATTGAACCTCACTCTATAGTTTTGTGATGATTTTTACAGTGAGCTGAAAATGACTGTAGGTATGTATAGATACAAAAATAGTGTATGTATAGAGGTTATTATTGATATGACTGAGCAAAATGAGTTGAAATTGACTAAAGAGAAGTGCGTATTTTAGCATATCTACTCTATAAACGTACATGTATGTAGGGATGGCAATGGGCGGTGTGGGGCGGGGTTCAGCAGTAAAAAAATTAATCCGTCCTTCATGAACCCGTAACGCATATTTTTTTAATATTTTATTTTGCTAGCTAAGTTTAATATTAAAAAATAAAATTCATAAAAGTAAATTTATTTTTTATTAAGTTGTACTAATTTAATAGATAATGACTTAAAAATTTAGATTTTATAGGTTAATTGGAAAACAAGTAAGAAATTGATTATTTTTTATTGAACTATTTTCATTTATTATGTTAAATATTTTAATAGCTTTAAAAAATTTATCTTAATAAATAATGTTCTATCACTCTCATAACATATAAAAAGTTAAAATTAAATTCGAACTCATATAAAATCACATATACCCGTAACCTGTCGAATCTACACTAATTTTAAGAAAAACTCACTTTTGATCCACCCCTGTTACCATTCTACATGTACACAAATCAACAAAAAAAAATTACCAAGAGATGAGTGAAAATGACTGAGGAGAAAAGAGGTGCGCATTTTAGCATTTCGTTTGTTAGTGTAATTTTGTCATTACGTAAACCATAGGCGAGTGGATGCTAATATGCGCTGTGGGTGTTTGTTTGTATATGGTTTTTGGGTAAGAGTGAGTCGAGGTGCATTTATTGCGAGGGGGAAAAAGTGGGCCCAATTGTTGGAACTTGTGGAAAGGGCAAGATTCGAATCCTTCTCAACTTTATGCTTATGTCGGAAAAACCATACTATTATTTTAGTTGGGCTGAAAGTAGTGGCCCTGCCCAGTATGGAACTTTGATGAGCATTTTCTCATGTTTGGGCTTTATTACATGGACAATGTTCGACCTATTATTTACGAGACGATAGAAAACATAAATATACAATTTAAGATATTATAATCTCTAAAATTTCTTATAATTTAAAAAAGTGACAAAAATCTCATCGCGGACACATCCATATCCCCTCTCGGATACATCATTATCACCTCTTGGGTACGTTCATTTCATTTTAGATATATTTATATCCCTTCTCAGATACATTCCTCTCATTAAGTAATGTAACATTTTTACAAGGGAAAAAGGTCAAATATACCCTTGAACTTTCAAAAATGGTATGTATATGCCCTCCGTTATACTTTTGGGTTGGTTTACCCACTCATATTAGGAAAACCCTAACTCAATCTAGAAGCATCATCCCAAAGTAAATCTCCTTGTCGGAAACCTAAGGTTCACCCTAAGAACAACCTCAAAAATCTCCTCCGTGTAGAGTCACCATAAAATGGAGGGATTTGGGCTAACATTTTCTACCTTCTCATTGTAATTTCTTCCGCCTAAAACCATCGGCCCCATGTAATACGTCACCCCTACCACTCCACTCATCAACTCGTTGCTGCAGAAAAATTGTGTGAGCCAAAATCAACCAATTTCAGATTTTTCCTGCAGTGTTCATGCAGTTGTTAAACAGAATGTTGTGTGGTTTAATATCCCGATGAGCTACACCTAGCCGGTGGCATTGTCTTATTGCATCCATCAACAGACCTGGCCAATTGATTAAAACAAAATTCAATGTTGAGGACAACAAACAATTATTATTATTTTTTTATCTTATATGGTATTCTCACTTATTTAATCATCAATTTCACAAATTAATTTTTCTGAAAATTTACAATATGCTGCAATGATATTGAGGTAGTATTGTCAATGAAAAGGAAAATATATAAAACTTAGAATAGATCTTGACATTCTCTGAAATGTTACCTATCTATGAACAACATAATAATTGATACCCAATGTAAGCTGATCTGTGAAGTGAACTGAAATTAACTTAGAGTTTCTAGCCTTAATTTTTTAGTTAAGAGAATGATAACCCCTCTAATCAGAGTGATACAAACAAATGACAATATGAGGATTGGGTCAGAGCTTTTCAAATCTGGGTGGGTAAAATAAATGGATAATTGGGTGGGTTTTTTTAGTTTTGAATAAAAAATAAAATAAAAATCGGATAAAATTTTGAGATGACACCACGTGTCTTTTCATTTGGTTAAAGGATATATATGACCTAAAAGTATGACGGTAAGGACATATACAACCCTAAAGTATAACGAAGGATATATGCATACCATTTTCAAAAGTTCGAGGTGTATTTGGCCTTTTTACAATGTATCGGACGCCAAGGAGTATCCAAGAGCAATGAAAAATTCAGAATCTTTGTAATTGGGAAAACTTTCGGAATAGGGGGTGTGTTTGGTATGAAGACATTTTCGAAAAAATGTTTTCCAATTTTCTCATGTTTGGTTAAGTAAAATGTTTTCCAAATCAACTCATTTTCCTCAAATTTAAGGAAAATGACTTCCCATAAAAAAATTATGAAAAACATTTTTCAAAACTTTCCTCCAACTTTAAATTACAACTTTTTTTGTTGAAAAAATCAATTTTTATTTATTGAAAAAATAATTTAAAGCTTATTTTAAAAAATTATTTTTCAACTTCAATTTTTTTTATTTTTTTACCACCACCCCACCCTCCCCCCAAAAAAATTATGTTTATTTTTAAAAAATATTTTCAATTTCAATTCAAAAATGATTTTCTACTCTTTAGTAAAAATAAAAAATATTTTCTCAAAAATATTTTTCATTCATAAATCAAACACTAAAAAAAAAAAAACCAAAAAATATTTTCTACTCACCAACCAAACATTAGAAAATAAGTAAAAAATCTACTTGTTTTCCAGGAAAACATTTTCCTTCATACAAACACACCCAGGATGTAATATGCCTACAAATGTATGAAATCTCTATACTTTATACCGTAAATATACCGCACCGTGTAAGATCAATATTACAAAGGGTCAATTATTTACTTGTATAGGTGAAACAAGATATTTTCAATAAAAATTAACGTATCTACATGTATATATTGATATTGTATAAGTACTATATATATCATGTACTAGATGGAGAAGACATGTGGCAAGCACGGGCCCAATACTCGAACTAATACAGTTGAAATTTGTTCAATAAGCTATGTACTTATTCTGCTTCTAAAAAATATTAATGACGCAAGAGTCAAGATGCAAAAGATTGTTAATATCATAATATTAGAAATATTCAGAATATGTACGACAGACGTCAGTATGGTGCCTACTTAAATTATCGGTAAACATTAACTAATGTTATACACCCAAAAAATATAGCAGATGTTTCACTTTTGACATATAACATGACTATTTCATAATTTAGCAGATGTAAAGGCCTGAGTCGGAGTTCGATTTTTAGTAACTAATCTTCTACATTCAAAAAATCATAGCATAGGGAGCTGTTGAGGTTCCTGAGAAAATTATGTAATGTTAGTAAATCCGGAAAGTTGAGGTGATTGACGATGGAAGTGAAACTGTTAGAAAAGTGGCATATCACATAAGAATGTGGTGTAGCACATTACCTGAAAAGCTAGAATATCGAAGTGACCCAAAAAGCCAAATAACCAATTTACTTCATTCTCCCTACTGAGCGAGTTTGTATTGACTGAGAATTCAAAAACTTATCTTCTTCATTAAGCAAAAGTCACAAAATCAAAGAAGTGACTTCCTATAATTAAACAGTGTAAAGTCTGTCAGAAACTGAAAATATAAAGTACATTATATCTCATTTGTATCTACAAACAATTGTTTATGTCTATATCATGTTGAAATATCTAGATAGTCACAGTAAAACTTGAGAAGTTCAACTACTTGTGGAGATCAAGTTAAAGAGTATTCATGTATTATGTCTTAAAAAGTTGTAAGTCCAAGTAAAGACAAAAAATTAAAGAGAACATAAGCTAAAAATGTCACATAACTGACTACCTCAATGGATGTTTTTTCCACCAGCCTCGACTTAATATAGAAGAGCTTTTTATTTCCAATAGTTTAGTAATAAAGCAACATGCAAATATGTGGAATGTAGAAAAGCAAAAAGACTGTAGCATTCACTACAAAGCTGAAATGGCTGGACATATGACATGCATTTTCTAATTTGAATATTTCTAAAATAAATGTGAAAGTCAGATTACTCTAAAGCTATAAGAACATATATAATTTCTCTGTTCAAGTTACTCAAGAGTAAAAACAGAAGCTAACATTATGATCAATGAACACATTCTCAATATATGTGCTCCTTTTTCCTTTAGATAGAAGCATGTTTTAAATTTTTGATTGTCTACTCAGCTGCTAGTTCTTTCTGGCTAGAAAGACTTGATGACTTTTTGTCTAACTATTATAGTATCTATTTTGTGACCTTGAAGCCAACACATATGAAATTAATTTAAAACTCATTTTCATTTTCAGGACTTTTATATGTAATTAAATAGAGGAAAGACTACTAATAAATATTTCATTTGCAAACGAATAAGCTTATTAAAATGAACTAACAATCAATATGAATCTATTTAATTGTCTTCATGTGTAATTTGAGGTCAATATAACGTGATCTTAAGGTTCTTATGAATCATCGTTATGCAATTTTTTTAATTAAATGATCGTGTAGACTGACCTTTTACACTTTTTTATTGGTGTGGGTGATACAAATTTCAGCTTCGCACTTGAAGAATCAGATGTAGTGGTTGTTGCTTGCATCTCTACCTCATTGATTCCTAGAGGCTTGATCTTTTTGGAATTCCTCTCAGTAATGCTGGACGGAAAAGTGTTCCTTTTCCATGTATGAAAGAACTGAAAAATTTGTATGTGTGTTATTTGAGCTGCCCCAAGATGACTTCCTTAGCTGAATTCGAAATAGTTTATTCGACAACATCTCATGGACATCGTTAACAGACAATAATTGCTTTTGCAAATGTAAATAGTCAAAAGAAAAAAATTTGTAGGAATAAGCATATATGCTAAATTGTTTCTGATTAGGATTAATGGCGTTGCAAGAATAGACGTGTAGAAGTAGTTAGCGGAAAAACATGCAAAGTAGTAATGACATATGTAAATAAAAGGTCACCTTAATGCAAGCTATGTCAAATATGTCTTCTACTGTCACGGAGAGTAATTTTTCTCCCAATTCATCAAAAATGGATGATGTGGCCGAAGCAATACCATCAATAAGATCAATTTGAAAGATACACTTGAAACCATAAAAAGTTTAATATTTATGTATAATATATGCTATATTTTGTACAAAGTATAATTTACAAGGTAAAAATATAGTATGGAAGCACTAATGTTATCTTTTTTTTTTTGGTAAATAAAGATTTTTATTACCAGTGAAGAGTTACAAAGCAGATGAAAAAAGAGACCAAGATTACAAGCCAATCTTAGTCGAGCATAGTCTCAGCAAACAACATACAATTTTCTTTGACAACCAATCTATTATCATCAGCTCAAACATGATAGAAATTTAGATTCTTGAGCTTCAACTCCAAATTTCTCTTAATGCATCCTCTATGGCAGACTTCCTGTATAACTGTTTTAATCAATTCATTTGCCTCTCTATCTTTTCTTTGAAATACTTTGCGATTTCAATCTTTCCACAATTTATAGACACACTACCGTGGCCACCATTCGGAAAATCTCATCTGTTGGACATCTCCCTCTTCATCCGGTCATCCAGGTTAGCTGTTTTTTCCATTCCTTGGGATCTCTATCTATTCCTTGCCAATTCAATATCTTCCTCCACACATATGATGATTAAGGACACTAACAAATAGGTGAGCCATAGTTTCCACCCCATTAGTACATAGAGTGCATGCAATATTTGTGATAATTCTCCACCTTTCTAGCCTATCTTTGGTATATAATCTATCCAGTGCAGTCATCCTGAAGATAAAACACCATTTCGGCGCACCAAGATTATTACAAACTAACTTTTTTCATATAACTTTAGGAAAAACCCCTTGCAGCTTTCTATACATCTTCTAAATTGAGAAGTCTTTCAATTCCATATATTGCTCATAAGAAATCTTAGCTGCCTCAAAATATTTTTTACTCTTAAAAATCTTCCGTAGTAGCCATGACGCCTATGGTGGGTTAGTGTCCCATACTAATCGATTCTTGACGTATTAGATTTGGACCCACCTTATCCCAAAGTTTGTCCTTTTTGTGACTCAAGTTCCACAGCAGCTTAGCAATAGCAACTTTGTTCCACTGCTCCACACTTATTAGATTTAACCCATCAGCAACTTTTGGTTTGCATAGCTTTTCCCAAGCTATAGGTGATTTATTACTATTTTCTGCCTTTTCAGTCCATAAGAACTTCCTACACGTAGAAGTTCATTGACTCTTTGTTGTCGTTCTTGGGCACAAATTTGCTCCATCTCTTGAGTTCCTGCTTGTCCTTTCCTTTGCGAGGGTCATGGACAAACGTCATTTCTTTTCCAGCAGAGGACATGCTAAACTCCGTATCATGAGCGCGAGTAGCTATATCTTCGAAGGATTTTGATTTTATTCCTAGTAAGATGTAAAGAAGCTCCCAGTGCATTCCTTGGATACACATTTCTATCGCAGAAGCTTCACTAAGCCTATCATTGAAATTCAGGCTCGCGTTCCTCCACCGATTTATGAAATCTATAATCGGTTCATCCTTCCTTTCTCGAGTATTCATGAGTTCTACCATGTTCACCGTATGCCTCTTGCTATAGAAGCGATTGAGAAATTCGTGCTCTAGTTGCTCCCAACTATCGATATAATTGGTTTCAAGATCCATTTACCAATCGAATGCATTCCCTTTTAGAGAGTGGACAAACTGCTTGACAAGATGGTCTCCATATGTTCCAGCATTATTAAATGTCTCCACAAAGTGTGCAACATGTTGCTTCAAATTTTCTTTACCCTCAAATTGTTGAAATTTGGGAGGTTGATAACCAGCAGACATTTTAAAGTTATCAATTCTTGCAGTGTATGGCTTGGCATACATATGAGAAGACTTGGTAGAGACTTCATATTTATCTTTGATAGTCCCTTCAATGAACTCCTTCAAGCGATCGAGTGGGATCATTCCTTCAGAAGAAACTGGCATCTCATTAACAAGCGGTGTTTTCTTTGCAGGATCTTCGATCTCTTGAACTTCAACACCCTTTCTAGGCCTATGACTCACTTATCCATCTAAAAGTATTTCCATCCTATCCATCAACTTATCGATTCGGGACTCTTGGTGTTGTACATGCTTTGTCAATCCTTCAACCAACTTCGTCAGATTTGCAAGTTGTTCCTCAGGAGAAGAAGCAACAGTCACCATTGTTTGCATGATCATTGGAGATGTAGGAGAGTAGCATGTATTGTCGCATAAGTTGATCTTCAGCGGACTCACATTACGCGATGCATGCAGAGATGATTCATTGGTTGAATCATAGTTCTACCTTGTGGTAGAGTTTTTGGAACCAGATTGCTCAAGCAGAGCCAATGTCTTCTTGATCTTTTCAGCAACACTGATTCCTCCTTCTAAAGCATTTGTGGAGGAACTTGATCCTTTTGGAGTCGAAGACCTTAAAACAAGAGTTGATGCTGACGACACTTGAAGTGTTTGTTGTCCTAGCATAGCAGCTTTGCTCCTCGTAACAACTCCGAAACTTCCAAAGGTAACACCAAGAATGCCTTCAATTTCAGTAGAGAACTTGGAGCTAGTGGCCTTAGAGGCAGTTGATTGAAAGTTGATCTTCATGGAAGTCATCTCGATATGCTTGAAAATTTGAGATGAGAGGTAGAGATTGTCCCACTAGGCGTGTCCCACTAGGCGTGCCAGAATTTGTAGACAATAAAATTTGCATCGAGATAATAATAATCAAGAACAAAAAATAATCGCAACAATCATTTTATTGATTAAAAGTGCGAGTCTTACAATTTCTACGATTCCTCTGAATTCGCCTTTTCGAATATAATTCAAGGGCTCTTGAGCTTGATCTTGAACTTGAAATTTATCTTGATCTTGATCTTGAACTTTATCTTGATCTTAAACTTTATCTTGATCTTGATCATGAACTTGAACTTGAACTTCAACTTCAAATTATCTTGATCTTGACTTCTAGTTGAATTCAAGGGCTTCAAGCATGATCTTGAATCCGGTGGTTTTGATCTTGTTCATTCTTGATTTTGATCATTTGAATTCTTAAACTCTTGAACTTGTAGAGAAATCTGCGACTTTTGATCCACGAGCTTTCTCTAGCTTCTTGTTAGAATTCTTTGTCTCTTTTCTGAATTATGAGGACCCCTATTTATAGTTTTAAAATAGAGGAGTTGTGATTGGAATAGGATTCCCTTCGGCCAATCAGATTTAAGTGACATGACATATGGACTTTATGAAGCGGACTTTAATTAAATCCATATTTATTGGATTTAAATAATTAATTCAATTATATTAATCCATAACATTTATTTGGACTAATATATTTATGAATTTAATATATTCCGAATCATTTTATAAATTTATATTTAATAAATTTCAAATGATTACTGTGAACTTGATTCCTAAAGTTTTCAGCTTCACTTTTCAAGTTTGTATAGAATTTGCTAGAAGGATATCATGTTCTTGCATTAATTTATTTTTTAAATATAGATACTCTAAAAACTATAGAGGATGATTTTCTTCACATTATTCAGTTTCTTCTAAAGTAAGTGTGAATTTCTTTCCTAACCTATGATAAGTATTTCTTAGTGGTATTGTCTTCATCGAATTCTTCATTCCATAAGGACCTAAGCAAAACAACTAGTGTTGTTGAGTTTTCTTATTTTTTTCTTGAGTCAACCATTGACATATGAATTTTCTAATCACCTTTTATGGTATGATTTTCTTCTTCTCCTTTTTGAATTTACATATTTCTTATAGAATATTGACCGCCTTATCCACTATATAATACCTCTAATCTTTTTACCCTTTATTCTTGACATTATTCTTTGTGGCAATATGATGGACTTCTTGTTGATATTCTTTCTTGTACTTTTAATGGTGCAATCATTTTTGATATTTCAAAGTGTTAGTCTTTATTAAATGATTTGACTCTGATATCAATTGTTAATTTGATTGCGACCTACTCACTCAAGGAAATAGATTAGCAACTATGTAAGAAGATAAATTATAAAATATAAATCAATATAAGTATTTTGCGTGGACTAGTACTCCTTGTTCAAGGGAGGTAAGCACTATGACCTACCTCTGTGGAACTTTTATCTATATTGTTGACACCCAATTTTGACCAACCTATAACTCTTTCGGAAGTGCTATCCGATTAAGTACATGTTTTTGAAAACATATTTCAAGTTTAAAATGATTAATCGATTTTGTCTAAAAATTATATGTTAGTATGCTTGATTTATAAAAATTATTGTAATTATTATTAAATCATTCTTATTATTATTAAATTATTATATTTATCGATAGTTAAACTCGAAATAATTATTTTACTTATTTATTTAATGGTTTTAAAACGTAGATGTGCTTAATTTATGTGAAAATATTATAATATATATAGTATTTTATTAATCGAATAGCATCTCTTTAAGTTTCCCTTAAATCATTTAAATCGTAGCCCTTTTATTAAATTTATTTAGATTATAGCCCTTAGTCATATACAATTCCATTTCAATTGTAACCACCTTTTTCATTTCAGTTCTAGCCTCTTTAATCCTTTTCTTATTACAATTATAGCGAATTGTGAATAAATTCTAAGCCCCCTTACTTTAATCTCAAGCCATTCATTCTGAGATCGTATCCTAGCCACTCAAATTCTTGAATCCAACGGTTCTGATCGTTTGCCATTCTTTCCTATTCCAATTAAAAGAAGACTCATACCCTACTTTTATTCTCATTCTTCTTCTCCTCTACCAAGAGGCGCCGCCTCCCCTTGCTCTCTCCTCTCTGCTCCGGCGAGGAGGACAACTCCGACCGGCGAGGGCTCCGGCGAGGCCAGCAGCCGCTGGCCGCTGGCCGCCTCTGCTTCTCTCTCCTCTCTTCCCTTTCTTCTCCTCCTTTCGCCGGCGAGAAAACAACGACAAACAATAGCCAGGCGAGGCCACCGGCGACCAGCAGTTCCAGCCGGCGAGGAAAAACAGCCAGGCGAGGTCTCCGGCGAGCAACAGATCCAGCCGACGACAGCCTTAGCGCATCCCTCCATTCCTTTCTCTTCTCCGGCAATGCCAGCAGCTCCAGCGACTCAGACGACGGAAACTCCAGCAGCGAGCACCGGCGCCTCCCCTTCTCCCTCCTCTCTCCCTCCTTCTCCGGAAACATGCAACAACTACCAGTGATAGCAGCAGTCACGTGAGGCTAGTGACGCTGGCGAAAAACGACAACAGCTCCGACCAAGCAAAGCTCCGGCCAGCAACTTCGGCAAACGAACAACGTGTAATGATGATAACGGAGTTTGTTTGGACCTCGATGTTTTGGTTTGTTTGAAGACGGATCTCAACAGATTTGTCCGGTTAGTTTTCTTTTAAAATTTCCGATCATAGTTGCTCATTTCGTATATGAAAAAAAGGGGCTTGATTCTTATGTCTGTTTTACCTGATTCATCGTGATTTTCTGATATTCTAAACATTGGTTCATATTTAGTTTATTATGTGTATCTTTAGATTGATTTAAAATTCTATCCAGAAATTTCGCATTGTATGGTGGAATATGCTTGTGTTCTTTGTGAATAGGTGCTAACACTAATAACAGCTATGAAATTGGTAAGATCGGATGCGAAATTGTTGGTAAGATTGGGTACGAAATTACTGATTGTCTTTCCTTTCTGAGATCAATTCGTGATTTTTCCTTGGCTAATTAAGCCATGACATAGGCTTTCTTAAATAATGATAGTTATTAACTTTAACTACATAGATAGTAAGTTGATTGAAAATTATGTGTGATTATATATTGTGATGCATTGAATCAGCATGATTAATATGGGGATGGGTTCCTTATTTGCTTAAATCGAATTATGATAAATACTTTTGCTGATTTTATGTGTTATTAATTATTCTTCCCTTTCCCACAAAATGATGACTGCCCGTAATTTTGAACTTGGTAAAAATTGTGATTGATTTCCTTTACCTCAATTAAAAGTGGGCAGATTTCTTGATTTTATATTTGGTAAAAATAAATTAAAATAAATTTGATTTGGCTCTTCTTTATTTAAGGAAAAATAATATTACTCTTCCTAAATTATTCTTGTCCTATTTTGTGCCCTCCTCTTCTACTATAAAAAGAAGACCCTTTGCCCTTTTATGGGACGACAGTTGAACACTTTAACAACAACATAAAAAATATACTCTCTCAAAAGAAAAGAACTCCTACAAAATATTTTCAAAGTTCTTCTTGGTTCGGCTTGTTGTTTGGATATTGATTCAAGTTAGTTTGCTGATTGAATATTTTGCTTAATCGGTTAGTGGTCTTCAATTAGAATTTATGTTGTTCTTGCATTCATACATATTTTATTTAATTTTTTGATGATGAAAGAGGCGTCCGGGTTAGTCTCTTTCCTTTCTCTCTGTGTGTAATATCATTGGTCATTTTCGTAACTTGCTGCGTGGGTGTTTGATTATAAATAAATGTTGCAAGAGTGTGCTTGAGATAGCGATATGTGTGATGTTCGACACTATTCCGTTAGCAGGTATGGACTTGAGTTCAATGGCTGGAAGAGTTCGCCTGAGCGGATGGAATTAGCTTCCGTTTAATATTTTAATTTCAAATCTGTATATTTTCGTTTACTATTTCATGTTACTTCGGTTTGTAATAATTTGTAGCTTTAACTCTCTCTCTCTATTATATATTTGGGGATCGTCTAAGGGGGAGGGTTTTACGTGCTACTTGTTTATTTATCGTAACTTATTTGTGTTAGAAAGCATGCTTATATGATTGTGATTGTTTGATAGTTCATATTTTAGTAACTTCGCTTTAGATCTAACTAAAATAAAATAAAATTACTATTGCCATTAATCACCTATTTAATCTTGTTTAACTATATTTTAAAGTTGATCATGGGCTTAGATTTTAATTATCCGTTAGAATGCATTTAGTTGATTTGCATGACCACTCCTTAATTATAACAATAAATAATGTGTGGTTGCTCCTTCTTTCACTTAATGCAACCAAAGCTCCTTTTATATAATAAATGAATAAATACATGAATATTGTTATAATCTGTTGTGTATTGAAATATTCTGCCGGTGTTAGATATCATGCCTATAGATTCTAAATAATTCTTAACATATTTTTGGGTGTAGAAATTCATATGGGTGTCTAATGAGCATTTTAGCTTGCTACTATTTAGAAATCATACTCATAGGTGTTTTAATAATTTTCAGCATGTTAAATAATGTAAGCAAATTGCTATGAATGTTTTCTACCTATTGTTAAATGATTTCTGCAAATATAATTATTTTCTGCCACTTAAAATAAATTAATTAACTATTCCCAATTGCTAATAACCAAATGATTATTTTCTGCACGATGATTTTATTCTGCTAATGGTTATTTACTTGCTGCCTGTTTAATAACTAAATAAGTGTAGTAATGGTCTGATTAAAATCTGAAATGATCTAAATGGAAAATCTGCCCTGATTATTATCTTTTAATGTCATCATAATTAATCAACCAGTATGTTTACATTTAGGCATCATGCCTATAGGACATAATTAATAAGATCGATATGTTAATCAACATGTTAATCAGTGGATTTTGATATCCGTCAGCATATTAATCACTTACTTGTCATATATAGGTTCTTACTATTTCCCTTTTCAGCATGTTGATAAATAAAAAGAATGAAATTCTGTTTTACAATTAAAATATGCTGCCCCGATTAAATTTTACTCGAATTAATTAATTCCTACACTGTTTTGCTACTTAAAATCAGCTACTAAATCAATTTCCACATCTAGATAACTGCTCTGCCACCGAAATTCTTTAAAAAATATTTATGCCCCTTGTTTCAAACCAATTACTGTTTTAAATTAGGTTCTGTTCAATTGAAATATTGTAATACTTGTTAAAGTGTTTGTATGCTCACACACGTTGCATGAGACATTTCACTTTACTTGTGTTTGAAAGCATATTAATTAAAATCTAGAAGCCAACTTGAGATTTTATGTGCTTTGGACAATGTGTTTTGCTTGGTGTCTAGAGGGCCTAAGTAGACAACTTATATTTTCTTTTTGTCTAAAACCACCCTAATAGTGGTCCAATGCCTCTTGGACATTAAGTGGGGCCGATAGGCACCTTCTAGGACGTTATGCATGCGGAAGGTGGGGTAGGGATAGTTAGGCCCTTTACGGAGATGATGAAAATTGACTCAGGCTTAAAACGACAAACATTGGTTTTGTCTTTTCAAATATTAAGCTGACCGAATAATAAGCCGAGCGCTAATCCATAAGGTGTGTTGGTTTCGGAGTCTTCCTTTTTTTTTTCCTTTTTATTTGTTTTATAATTATAACTGTTTTGGGAAGCTTAATAAAAAAAATTGTTTCGCCTATTTAATTGTGTATAATTCTGTCTTCTCGCTTATCATCTTTAATCGTTTCCTGTTATTATTTGTTATTGTTTCATTTATTATATCGCCTAGCTCGCATGCTTAAATAAATAACATAATAAATATTAGTGACCTTAATTGTTACTTGTAACCCCCGCATAAAATGCATGAGATACGGTCGGGACCCACATTTGTGGACCTCGAGGGATGCTTAACACCTTCCCCTCGAGGTAATTTGAACCCTTACCTGATCTCTGGTTCGTTGACCCTTTAGTTAGATTTAGTTAGATTAGATAGGTGCCCTAACGCGCCTTAATTCGTTAGGTGACGACTCTTCAATCACCAAAATCCAAAAGAGTTGTTAGGTCGTGCACCGAAACCCGTTTTGCGAAAAACGGGGCGCAACATATACTTTTCACTAAATTGAGCTATATTTTAGATTTACAACCATCTTTAAACACTTAAGAAATTATTTCCTATAATATATCCCAACCTCTAGTTTCTTACTCTTCTTCTTCGATAACTCTATCCTATCCATGAAATCTCTTACAATATCAATATTTTGATTATAATCAACTAAGAAATCAATCAAGATATGTCATAGTACCAACACAAAAAAAATTACCTATTACAATTTAAAAACAATATAGACAAATTTTGATATGAATAACTTTATTTGTTAGCAGTAGCTTTTTTTCTTCGAGACTCTTTGTGTCGAACGCTTCATTAAGATTACTCTGTCTTTGGGTGTAGTCCATTCTCCAAAGTGTAATTCATGTCGTTTATATAGGGATAAGCAGGCACCTTCTAGTTTTCCAATCCAATTCAAAATGTGTTCAAGTCTCTCCAAGAATCCATTCCTAGTTTGACTTGATTTCTTCTAAATTCACGCGTATGGCTTCTCCAACATTCAATCCAATTCCATATGCATAATGAATGATAACTTTTCGTAGTATTTTAGTTCCTTGTCGAATTTAATTTTTTGGTACTATAATTTTCTAACGATTTTTGTTGTACACTTGAAACAACTTCATATCTGATAGTCTTCAATTCTGCTCAAATTAAAGAAACAACTTATTTGATGAGTTGCTCTTATAGTGTTGCTAATATTTTTAATAGTCTTCATATTCCATTTTTCTTGTTCATATAGCTGGTGTCTTGTACATAATTTGTTAATCATAAAAACATCACATGATTTGAATATATATAAATCCAGAGATTATGGTGCTTTACATGTTAAGGTAATTATTTGAAAGCCAACCTTCGTCATTATCTTGTTTGGGATGAGTTAATGATACTTATTGAGTACACAATAATTTGTACTCATATATATTACCTTTCTCATACTTCATGTGGCTCAAGCTAATTAGAGGCCTGAAGTCAAAAATAAATTGAAGTTCTAATATTTTATTTTTGAGATGCAAAGTTATTTCTGAAAAAACTTTATTTTGGTATATATATATAATACTTTTTAATCTTGTGGTCTTAAACATGTCATATGGAAGTTAAATTTAAGAATTGACAAAAAAGAAAGAAACATTATTTAATGTTTGAAAATGAATTAAAAGAAAGACACAAGTTAATTTTTTTAATAATAATTCTATTATTACTAAAAGTAAAATAAAATGGACCCCTGCTTAAGACAGATACCTCATTTTTAAAGTCATCGAGCCGCCCCTAGTATACTTTTTGTGCAATCGTGTCTAGAGCGAGGCCTTTTCGGAGAGTCGGGGTGAGCTGTGTGATGGGTCCGCATCATTGTGAACCTCCCTTTTATCTTTACTTGTTTTGTCTAATTCCATTAAGACAAAGTATTTTTTTTTGAGACATCTGTATTATTTCTTCATTTAGATGTTCTTGACTCATATAGCCCATTCTTGGGGGTTTCAATGTATTTCCACACTCATAACATTCGGTTTATGCTATATCATGAATTTCGATTGATCTAGTGCTTTAATTTATTACTATTTTTAATGATGAAAAAATATTTTATATGAATTAGTTTGTCTGGCTAGTTTGGATGCAATAGTTATCGCGGCCTAAGTAAATTGATTCGTGATAATTTAGGTGAGAGCATCAATATGCATGAACCGTAGCAGAAAAAAGAAAGATGGAATATAATCTAATTCATATAAATTTCATTCTCTATATGGGGCACATAACATCATTATATTGATGTAATTGTCACAAGGAGGAAAGTGACATAAATTTCTCGAAACTATTGTAAACATCATCAATATTCTTCTTATCACCTTCATCTTTGGCATGACTACAGTTGCATTCAATTTAAACGAAACTAAATATTTAATTAACAACCTTATTAATTAATGACAATAATAATTATCAATTACAATATACAATTTTTTTTTAAGATACACGTTTACATCTACTATATAAATTACTAAGTTGTCGCTCTACCTTTGCCAGTGCTATATTAATTTTCATGGAAAATTAATACTCAAAAATATTTTTCTATTACTGTAGATTATTATTTGGTTGTCATAATGATTTTCTATGATTATATATGTTCATTCTAGACGTTAATATTTTGTATGGTAGCTTGCATGCATGCAACCATTCACACATGTTAGATGCTCTTTTATCATAGTAGAGCTATTACATGGTGGCAAATAATACTTTCCTTTAATTTAGATTCTGCAATAATCTGCATGAAAAAGGTTCATTAATATTGCTCAATTTTATTTGAACTCGATCGTTGCTTTCTCATTATTATTCCATATATATATGAATTTAAATTGTAAACATTGACAATATAAATAATTTTTACGTCATTTTTTTAATAGTTTACCTCATCCATCTTTCCTTCAATTATTAAATTAATAAGCACAAAAGATAACATTAAAATGGATACTAAGAGAGTAAAAAAGATCACCAATGTACAAAAATATGAACTATATAATTATTGAAATGAGACAAATCAAAGAATTCAGAATGAATTAGACAGAAAAAATTAGAAGCCACTGTTATACATATATAAAAACTTAGATTTATTATTCGCTAAAAAAGATCACAGCTTACAATACAAAAAAGAGAAGCTGGGTTACTAGAATTGAACACATTATTTATAAGTACACCATATATATTATATAAAATATATAGTTAGCTAGTTCATGATGAAATCACTAGGCTACTACTCACTCTTTATACATAATAATTACATACACACTTTTTTTTTTTTAATAGGCTAAAAGTAATTAATGTTCACCTCTAGCTTATATTATTATTCTTCCACGCTCATCGCGTTATTATTATGGTAGTGGAATATATGTAGTAATCAAACCCATAGAGCTCCAGCCCTTTTAAGCATTGGCTTCAAGGAGCGTTGAAGATGAAGACTCATGACTTCATTTTCACCGCCAACGAGTTCACCACCGATGAACACTGCTGGAACTGTAGGATTACAGCCGAGCCTAGAGAGGGCAGCTTCGATTTCTCGGCCTCTCTGCATCTCATCAAGCTCATGAACTGCTGGATGTACGCCGAGGTCACAGAAGAGAGATTTAATGGTGTGGCTCATGCAACAAGAATTCTTGCTGAAGATCACCACTGGCTTTTCAGCAACCATTCTGCTTACTCTCTCCATATTTATTATAATTGTAAGAATATTATAATGTAGTGGAAAGTTAAAAGATATAATTATAGTGGATATTGTTATTTGAGGTTTTGTAGTGATGACTTGTGGTTTATGTGTAGGGACGTTAGTTGATGAGTTTTGAGGTGAGGCAAAACGAAGCACAAACAAGACATATTTATAGGTGGAATTCCTTGATAGTGTGTAGATTTGGTGAGGATATAAAGAGAATTAATCCAAAATATGTATGTAAAGTAAGTTGATCGATCCCATGTGTAGCTTTGATTCTCAAACCAAGCAAAAAACGACAACTCCCAATTGTGTAGGCAAGACAATTGTTGATAAATGTTAAAGGTAACAAGGAAAAAAAAAAACAGTATATATGTTATGTTGCGCTTTTCGAAAGTCAATTTGAACAATCATTTGATATTTAAAAATAAATTTTTACATATTCAAAAACTATAACGAAAGTATTATAAATTGCAACTTTTTTTCATATCAATATTGACTCTAAAAAAGAATACTATAACAACTAAAAAGGAACGTAGAGAGCAAAATATATTGATAATATATGATTTTAACAAATGACACTAATATTCATTCTTAAGGTTGACCTAATGATATATAAATTCCTTGTACTAATTATGTATGTAACTTTTAGCATTATTTTGTGTTTTATATAAAGTGACTCTTGGGGAATGTAATATTGATTATAGCGCAAATTTTTTTACACTGTCAATATATAATATTTCTTAGATTCACTTTTATTTGTCCATTATGTTAAAATATATTTTTATTTTTATTTGTCCTTTTTAGCATATCAAAAAGAAAAATATTTTTTTCTTTATATTTTTCCCTCAACATTAATTTTATTCCAAAATTACTTTTCAAGACTTAATATTATTCATCAATTAAGATAAGTATCGTGACAAAGTATCCATATTAATTATTATTTCTTAAGGAACGTATAAAGTCCAAAGTGAACGGAGAGAGTATTCTTTAACACAATTTCTTTTTCTTTCTAAAAAGAAGTATTGTAATTATATATGTTTTTTTTTTATCAAACGCTTATTAAAAAAAAACCTTAGGTGACATCCTCATTCCATATATTTATCAAAAGTAACTTTCACACAATTGACAAAGATATTTGGATAGGTTCCAAAATTTACATGAGATCACAAATTTGATAGTGATGTATACATATGTTGGCACTACATAAAAATAATAAAAATAAAATCATGTTACACGATAACGATTCTTTGCATACGGAAATAGAGACGTGTCAATGTTGCGCCTTTTTCTCTTTACTTGATACGATAAACCATTAATTTAATCACTTTACCCCTTTTCTCTAATTAATTATTCTTATATAATAAAATATATAATTAGTAAATAAAACAATTGGTCGGTGCCCCATTAATAATATTTATAAATTTTTTTCCATTATCTTTTTGTAGTGGCACAGATTTTCTTTCCTTTTTAGGTATATTATTATGATTTCTGATTATGGTTTGCTTTGAAAGGGATGATTAGGGGAAGAATTAGGATAATGTTGTTTAAGTTTTTGATTAGTGTTTATGATGCATCTTTTTCTATGAAAGAATCTGCTGAGTTGGAGAGAGGAAGTTGGATTTATACAATGGGAAACTTTTTTGTGGTCCGACAATTAAAGATACGCATCCAATTCACCAACAAATATTGCAAAAAAGCATAAGGATAGAATTTTCGTAAATGACATTGATGACCACATACTTAAAACTTTTTTATTTATGTATATTTATATATGATGATTTATGTGGTTGTGTATAATTTATATAATATTGAAGTCAATACCATCTTCAAACTATGTTGTGTAGTGGATGTTTTAACTAGATGTTTCGTATCGAGCCTTGATTATGAAAAGAATTCTTGGTAGGGAGTGCTTCCCTTCAAATGAGGTCTTATTCGTGGCACGAATCCGAAATAGTCTGGCTCCAATACAGATATCGAACACTAGATGAGACATTAAAAAAAGTCAAACATGCATAATCATCAAGCTCGTACATTCTAATTACTCCAAATAAGGTCCTACGTAGCACGAATCCGAAATAATCGAACTCTAATACAGGTATTAAACACTAAATGAGACATAAAAAAAGTCAATACCTAAACAAACATGCATAATCATCAAGTTCGTACATTCCAATTAGAAAAATAAGTCATTCCTTCCTTCTGGTTTAATTTGTTTGACTTGATATAGAATTTAAGAAAATATATGAATCTTACTATTTTAAATTATAGATATGTCAAATGTATCAAAATGTTTATTAATCTAGTGATTTTAAACATGTCATATGAAAAATGAAATTAAAAAGTTGCTAAGAAAGGAAATAGTCAATCTTTTTGTAAACAGACTAATCAAATAAATTCAAACGGAGGGAATACTTTTTAGCTCTTAGTAGTATTAAGTAAATTATCGATTTGCTTGTTTCTAAATGAAATTCAGTAACAATAAGAAAAAGGACCGTACATAACAATGAGACAAATTAAAGCCTTGAGGTCCAGGATATTATCTTCATGATTTCCTTTTTTACACGTTGCTAATAGTTTAGCTGATTAATCCGACATTTCTGGCCCACCAAAGAGATCTATGGATGGTTTTAACTTTTAATTGTTGAATTAGTTGCTAATTAATTTCCTATTTTTATGCATATAATAAAACAAAAAAAACGTTACAACCGGAGTCACATTATTTAGGAACATAGAAACACATGCGAAATTTATTTAATTTGTCGATTATTCTTTTACTTGACATCCTGAAAAGTATAGTAATTAAATAATTTATAACCAGACAAATATTTATCACTTATTTTAGATCAAAAGTTTCAAAATCTTTTTTTCTTTCTTAAATTTCGTGTCAAGTTAAACTAACTTAGTATATAAAATGAAACGGAGACAATAATAAAAAAAGGCATTGAGGTTTGTGGATAACTTTATACTAGCTAGCCAAGGTCATTACTTTTACTATTATTCACTACTTTATGAGATTTTCCAATATCAAATACTTGAAAAGCTGTCTCTGGAGAAATCTCGACGTATAGTTCAAAAATTGATTCACTTTTTGATCATGCATGCATATAGGAATCTTGTACATGTTGATCATACAATTACTTAAAATAAAAAGGTGTCCAGCTTGTTCATGTGATGGAATGGAATTTAAATTTGTTAGTGCTTTGATGATTTCATGTCCTATACAAGGGAGGGACTAGTGACCAAAAGTTGTGCCCATAATTGGCTCTATCTGAATCCCAAAGGCCAGGGTTTAAGGTTACCCAGTACAAGATTTAAAGTTATTCTCTCAAATTGATGAGCAGATCCATTGGGCTAATAATTCAACTTGTGATAGCTCAATATATTGTGATACATAGTTGAGCTATTATATTATGTTATATTATATTCCTGTGTGATACGATCCTGAATAGCCTTGGACAAAGCAAAGCATATTGGGGAAGATCTTAAAATGTTTAGTGGATTATTGATTCGTTAAAAAATTAAGAACCTCTAAACAAAGGCGCATCTAGGATTTGAAGGTTGTGGGTGCCATATCGTTAGATTGATGGAACCTATTTTGACCTTGTAAATAGCATTTTTGGATGACTTCGATTTGGTTATTCATCCTTTTACTTTATGATAACAAATAGATCAAACCAGAAATATTATGATAACCTATAGCGCAAATAAAAAAATTTCCCCAACAATTAGTATTCATTTAAAATTGCACCCGACAAGTTTTCTTATTTTAAAAAGAGTAAACACTCAATAATGGCATAATTATTTATATTTTTAAATACTTCACGCTCTATGTAACAAACTAAATATGAAGAGGTCGGAGGATTTTACATACATAATTTGAGTAACATAAACAAACGAAGTATTGACTCACACCAACCGAAAATCTAAAAAGGCAAAAAAAATCAAATGAGATTTCAATATGGTTCTCATGTCGTCCTCTATTGCAACATACATTTTGTTTTGCAAATTAAAATTTTCAACAATATTCAAATTATCATGGCCCAAACTATTTTTTTTTCATATGCATTCAATAATTTTGATAATAGAGCAAAGAGTAGAGAAACTCACCGTAGAATATCTGAAATTTTGACGAAAAGAAAGGAGCTAGAAAGAATTAGTTGGAAGAAGAAAATTATTACTATTTACGTCTCAATGGCTTATAATTTTTCGTTTAATTATTACACCCTCCGTCCCAATTCTTTGATTAGCATGATAGACTAAAAAGAAAATTGTGTCACATAAATTTAGATGGAGGATTGAAGTAATTTTTTATGCTTTGAAAAAAACAGTAAAAATTACAACGAAAAATGTCAGCAAAAAAATCAAATTTAAAACTTCTATAACTTGATATCATATGGATTTGAATTGTGATCTTTACACATATTACTATATTATATTAAAGATCACATATACAATATTATATAATAATGTCTATTAAAGTCATATGTTGCCCATGGCCTAATCGTATTAGCGCTCACTCCTAATCAAAAGATTACGGGTTTGAATCCTTAACCAGTGGCACCATGCACCTACTTGTGTCTAGTGGTGGCAAGTGTATTATTTATAATAATTGTTATGCACATATATATATATATATAAAAAATTTCAATCGAAACCACTGAGTGCCGTGGCACCCCATCATTATACATAGATCCACCCCTGCCTCCAAAGATTGCATTAAGAAACTACATGATCATCAAAAATTGGTTAAGACGGTATTTAGAAAGTCATAATTGAAGAAGATTATAGAATAATATTGAGTGTAAAAAATTATAACATTTTATGCTCTTCTTCTTAGCTAATTGATGCACATAGGCAATTCTTCTCCAAACTTACTTCAAAATTCTTGTAATGGTTATAATTTGATGGTCCATTAATTGTTAATGCAGAGAGCTTGTGGATTTTCCTGCTGAGATTGGTATGAGTAATCCCATCTATAAAAGTAAGAGATAACATTGTAGTTGTTTCCACCACAAATTTGGTATGGACTTGCATGCCTTTTTCCTCTTAAAGAGTTACTTATACCTCTAGCAAATGAACCTTGCATTTTATAGACTTGAAAATCCATGGCTTGATCGACATCATTCTTCTCTCATATCTAACTCTCTTAATGCATTAACAAATTGAGTGAAAGTCTAATATGGAGCTTTGCCCATCATTACAATCCTCAAGATCTTATATTTATTTCAAGACCTTTAGCAAAATTTATAATCTTGCTTTCTTCGTATAATGATTTATGTACAAATTTCTTGAATTCTTTTATATATTTATCCACAGATTTTGATCCCATCTTGATAGTCTGAATTTATTATTTTAATTGAGAATTCTTATCATTGCTAGCTTATAGGTAATTATCCTCAAGACTATCCCAAATTTATTTCGCTAAAGTGCACCCAATAATAAGAAATATTGATTCTCCACTCATAGTTCTAATTATCTGACTTCTCACCAACACATCTTTTTCTTCTCATCTTATAAATTAGGGTTGATATTATGATTTTTTGGACACTTTTATTTCTTCTATTTAAGTTGCGTATTTTATTGGTAACCTAACTAAAAAGTAAAGCAGTGGAAAAATAATAAACACAATATTTTTATGTGAAAAATACTTAGCCCACACGGGTAAAAAAATCATGACCTACATCTCTGTAGGATTTCTCCCAAAATAATGGGTCTCAACAGAATTCAGATACAATTTTTGCACTTCTAGAAAATAACTATAATTCCTAATTTTCAACAATATCCTAGACTGTTGTTGAACCTCACTTCAAGTTAACCCCAATTTGAAGTTTACACAACTCAATATTGTTTCCTAAACACAATTTTAGAAAAGAGATAAATTCTAACCCGATTGAATTTTCTAATACTTAAAAACTAGACTTAGAGACTGTATAGTATATGACTATGGATCAAGTTCTTCAAGCTAATTCTTTTTTCCTTCATAATAATGTCATCAATCTATAGGATTTGTGTCAACTGACTTATTTGGGTCCTCTAACAAGATAGTTTGAGAATTTCAATTTTATGAAATATATAACTATGAATTGATGGAAGGATTTTAGTAAAAGAAAGAAAGTAGAGGAAGATGAACCGATCATTAAAAAATGTGGAACAAGATTTAAAGATACAAAATAACTTAGGTTAGAACCAAAATCTGAGTGAGCCGGGGTCTAGAGAAATTCAAGAAAAGATTGGGTGAAACGTCTTAGTTTATAAGACGTTAATGAGTCCATAAGAATTTAAGAATTGGATTGGGTGAATAAAACTTCTGATATCGAACTTAGAGTGAAACAAGTTGGTTTCAAACGTCAAGATTTGAAGGTGCGTTGTGAGAAATTTTGGAAGGATTTTTGAGGTTTTGTCCCGTGTTAGCCACTATAGTGGGTGACACACCTCTACAACGATCGAATTAATTTATGATATAGCGGGAAGTTCTTCTATGGTGACACCGTTATAGCGGGATGGATTGCTATGGTGCGGTAAATCGCTAATAATTCAAAAAAAAAAATCAAAAGCGCACATTCTTACTCAAGAACATTTTGGGAAAGTGATGTGTCGTGAACTCATAGCATAATTAACACCCAAAACAAAGAATTAATGCAAGAATTTGAGCATGTTTATGTGGATATGATGGTTCTTTTGCTAATATGCAGGTAAAAATACTTTGAATCAATTATGGAAGGAAAGGAGTAAAAGTGAAGTGTGAAAGTGGGAGAGACTATACGGTTGGCTATACGAGCCGTGACGCTTTGTACAGACCGTGAAGATGCTGATAGAAGTGATCTAGAAGGAATGAAGTTTAAGTGTAACAAGAAGAGACCCTAGACGGAACGTGATGCACTGTACAGGCCGTACAATGGCTCGTGAAGAAGCTACAGTTGAAGATTGACAACTTTTTGTCTAAGGGTGGGTTCACGAGGAATTTTGACAGGCCATGAACAGCTTCACAGATTGTTACCTTGCTTGTGAGTTAAGTCGACTGTTATGTTTCCTACTTCGTGTATGACTCTTTTCTAAGACTTTTAATTCCTTAGGGTTTATTTTTATATGATTATCGAAACTCTGAGACAAGTTCTTTGTGGAGAAATGATAGTTTCCTTTTTGACACACTTTTGGTCGAGCACTTTAGATCAATTTTGTGATCTTGATTGAGTTCTCATAATCAAGAAGCTTTTGGTTTTGCAATTATTTTAAGACTATTTCATTATGCTTTCAGTTTTCTCTACTGTTTGTTTCATTGATAATATGAGCGGCTAAACATCACAACTAGGGTTGTGGGAACCATGACTAAAACCCAACGTTAGATTCAAACATGAGTAACTTTTGATTGATAACCGCATATGTCATTTCTATATTCATAGAGAATGTCTTCTAATGAATGCACACATTATAACGTGCCTGTATTCATCACTTGTTTGCGAGAAAAGTGATGATTAGGAAAATCTAGAAATGAATTCTATTAACTTGTTTTAAAGATTCGAGCTTGAGAGAAGATAGTCTTCTTAACAAGTATGCAAGCTTAAGATTTCAGAACACTCTAAGACCGAGAGGAGAAGAGTGAAAGTCATCTAATAGAGCTGAAAGACGTTTAGATGTACATAACTTGCTATGAACGTATGAGGTTGAAAATAAATCATTATTCATGTAGAATTCGAGTTGTAAGTTAAAGGTCATGGGGAACACAATCCTAGTCTATCTAAATCAAACATCAAATTTTGAAACTATTGTTTGCTACTGTTAACATTCAACTTTAACATAAATTAGTTACTTGAATACAAAACAACCCAATATTTACTTTTCGCAATTTATTTCTTTCGAAAATACTAACCACAACTCAATATAAGTGTTAGTAAGTTTATTTCTACTGTAAATTTCATGTGGGATCGACCTCAACTGCAGTTGAGTTCTATAATCGACTTCGTCCATTTATACTTCTTAATTGAGGTGTAAGTTTGGATGTATCAGAAAGTGTAAAGGCGACCTAGGGGGATTTTCATTAATTTTCCATCAGAAGTCATCGTAAAGATAAGTACATTACTCCCCTAACCTGGTATTTCAATTCTTAGGCCTCAGAATTGGTAGTTGAGACTCTGGGGGAGGGTTTGAATTGACTTAGGGTGAAAACCATGTATATTAAAGATTGTGGAATATAAAAACCCTTAAAATTGGTTATAAAATGTTTGTTCATGATTATGTGCCCATGATTTACTAGTGTAACTGTAAAATTGATAGTTCTAGGTTAAATAATGATGAAAAAAGCCTTGAATTGGGCGGAATGATCATGAGACTGACCTTGGGTTGGGATTAGGATATAATTCAAATATATTTAAGTCATGTTTGGTTGATATTGTGTTGTATTGTTGTTATAGATCAGAACAAGCTAAACTTCATAACATGGGGAAGACTCATGTTCAGTAGAGCATTTAGACTTGATTTGAAGTAGGTGATGGTTGAAATATTTCCCATTTTGCATTATGTGTGCATGTTATCTGTTTCGCTAGTATTACTTGTACAATACGTGGTTTGGGAGTTAAAAGGGGATGAAAGTGAACTGATATCTTGTTGTTTTTTATACAATGAACTTGTCTTATTTGCTTGTGATCTTACAAGTAGGGTTGTATTCATTGTGATTGTGTGATGTTGTGATTATAGGTGGGCCCGGGTACCACACATGCTACATATTATTGGTTGACTTGGGTACCACGCCTAGTACATATTATCGTTTGACTAGGGTACCACGTCTCGTACGAAATATCTATTGATTGACTCGAGTACACAACCTGATACATGTTCTATATTTGTTGGATCGAGTACCATGCCTAGTACATGTTGATTATTTTCTGTGTGTTGTTTCCATGAGTGAATCGAGTTTAATTATTTGTTGCAATATTGTTGGATATATTTGTCATCATTGTTAAGTCATCATGAGGACTTGGAGTCATGTTTATATTTTCTGACTTGAGTTATGTATGTGTGTTGTTCTGTTTTACTAAGTTACAATTTTTTTTCATATTTTGTATAATTGGAGCTGACCGATTATCCTACTAGTACACTGTGAGTTTTGTGTATTGATACTGCATTTACTCTTTCTTTGTTGAGAGCATATTCCGATGACTGCTACGCGACTTCAGTTGTAAATCCTACGTTCTCTGAATTCAAGGGTGAGTTGCTTCTTCTGGATGTCGTGAATTTATCTTTTCATTCTGATCTATTGTTCAGACTTGGACTCCTTTTATTTTGGGGTTGCATCCCCGTATTCTAGACTATGCTAGATGTTTTGGTAACCGACTTTAAAGTTCTAGGGGAATTATTAGCCGCATGTTTTCTTGTATCTATAATGAATGTTGTTTTAATTAATGGAAATGTTACCTTAATGACTTAAGTTGAGTATCTATTGGGTTGACGATTGGTTCTCCCACCGGGGATTTAGTGTGGGTACCTCTCACAATGGTTTAGGTTGTGACAGTCCACCCCTGATTAGTGTCATCCACCACCAAAGCATTAAAAAGTAAGATCTAATAGAAAAAGAAAGACTTAATTGTGTGAAAGAAAAACTATACACACATATAAATAATATATATCAATTATTCTCATTACATATATTCTAAATCTAATATATGAATTTCATGTATGTATTATGCACTATATACACTATATATACATAATGTATATGTGCACCGAATATTTATAAAAAGTGTATATGCATATATACAACATAGATATTATTTTCTTAATATATATGTATTATCAGTATTCATGGCTAGAATATTTTATAAATTTTCTAAGTAACTTTGACGCCCAACTAGCACATACAACCTAGAAGAGAAAAAAAGTCCAAGATACGAAATCACCGGATAAAATGTTGGAAAAATTAGGCAAAATGTTCATTTAGTTGGTTGGGATTGAAAAAATCAACTCATCGAGGAAGATGAACTACTGCAATATATAAATATTGTATAAATATTGTATATAAATATATATATATATATATATATATATATATATCTCTGGTACATAGTTATATATCATATATATACACACTTATACACTATTTATACCATGTCAATATATTACATCGCTATTTATACAATATCAATATAATACATATACACGCAATCATTTTAGTTGAATTATTTTTTACGAGAAAATTTCAGAAATAGCAAACAAAATAGGCATAATAAGACTCTATAACTATAGTTTCGATAATTGCGTTCTATAGTTATAGTTTCGTTTACTATGGAGGCTGTGGTTTGTATATTTCACTTGTGAATATACAAATAGGGTAAGTATATACAAATTTTGTATTTATACATTTAGGAATCTTTTAGAACTCCGTTTGTATATTTCGCTTGCCAATACGCAAACAAAGTAATTTATTATGAATTTTTCATAAATCGTACATAAATAGCTAGGGTAAGCATATACAAAATTCTAGATTTATACAATCAGGAACCGAATTATTCAAATTCTAGATTTATACAAATCAGGTGAATTTTACAAATCAGACGAATTATACAAATCAGGAGAATAACAAGAATTGGGAAAACTGTAGCCGCGGATTACAATTTTCTTAAACTATAGGTATAGTACCTAATATTGGCTAAATATTTGCTATTGTTTTTTTTCATTTTTTATTACGTGTGCAATCACATAGGAAGCCTTAAAAAGTTCCCATTATGATATCTTAAAAAATGAAGTCTCAACCCTTTGAATATTATAAACATTAAAAAAGAAATAAAAAGAAGCCCATTTTGTAGACTTTGAACATTTGTATATAGATTTTCAAAAGATTTGTCAGCCCAATGCTATTGTATAAACTGACATTTTTCTATGGCCAAAAAACATAAGTGTACAAAAATAAGCATCTTAATAACCACTATATAATAATAGTTTTATTTTTCATCACTATAGTAATAGATTTTTTTTAAAAACATACAATAATATTAATAAAAAGAAAATGAAACAAAATTAGGAGAGAGATTATTATGACCCACGATTTTTTCTTCTTTTCCAAATTTTTTTTTTCATTTTTTTTATTTACCTTCCACAATTAACTCAAATTGTTATACATTCTCTTTCATAAAAAAAAGAAGGTATTTTAACCAAATTAAAATTCTCTACCTCCTCTATTATGAAAGTTTGTACAATCATTGATATGAACAATGTTTCAATTCTAATTCAATGCAACAGACGATGGGATGCAACAAGTATGTGTCGATAAATCACGTCGAAATTGGTGATTGTTATTTGTTTTATTCGTTATTGTTATTTTATGATCTGAAAATAGTAGTGTTGTATGTGATGGGCGTTGGTGTATTTGATATAGTATAGATAATTTATTATACACCAAATTCGGTTGGTATATGTGTAAGTACAGCGGAATTGATGATTTGTTAACATAATGAATTTAAAAGATTTGATGTTTTTTTCGTGCTTGTTATTTTGAAATCTGACCATATTTAGATATTTAGCTTCTTTATTTTGTGGTAGATGTGTTGGTGTATTTGATATATTTTAGATAACTTATATACACCAACTTTGTTGGAGTATGTGTATATGTTTGTGGTATACGTCATTGTTGTTAAATAACGTGGTAATTTGTAGTGTATGTGATATTTGGTTGGATTAAGGTATATACATTGAAATCTTAAAATAATTATATTGTTTAAATTACTGATTAGTTTATGTTGGTGTATTTTATACCAAAATAACAATCAAATTGTTATACTATCTCATTAGTTAAAGTTATTTTGTATAGCAACATCATTATTGTTTTAATATAAATACATCATATTGTGTACCAAAAAATAAATCAAATCTTTTATACTGAATTAAATTGAAAACATCATTTTGTTATATATTGGTTAATATGATGGTGTAGTGAATATATTATTTAGATATTTAGCTTCTTCTTTTTTTTTTGGTAAATGTCTTGGTGTTAGTATATGTACACCATTCATGTACGCTATAATTAATGTGTAATTTTTAAAAAAAAAATTAAATCAAATTTATTATACAAATAAATTGATAATTCTTGGCTAGTTTTTGTTGTAAATGGTGGTATATGTCCATTCATTATATATCATATTGAAGTGTACATCAAATTTTCACCACAATGTACACCTTTATTAAATTGTAGCTTTGAATTTATTTTTTGTAAATAATTTATATTATGATTTGACATATTGATATACATTTGAATGTTTCTAACTATTTATGAAACTGTGCCGCAGGAAGGTATGTGAATTTCAAGCTTGCAAGGGTGATATATGACGCAACGATCAAATATGATCTATATATTTGAGTTGATGTTATACAATGATGTACACCATTATGTGGAATCAAATTATATACTAATAAAATTGTCTTTACGAATAAAAAAAATAATGAAACCATATTGTATATCAATTAACACCATAATATAATTTTTTCTCTTTTTTACAAAATTAACTAAAAAGATTATATTACCGATATATGAATTAGTTTGCAGAAATAATTATTAGGGTATGCAAACATTTTTTTATGATTTTATGTATATTGGTATTTCATATGATGAAATATAAATTGGTACTTCTTTTACAAAAGAATTGAAACCGAATTGGGGAGAGAGAGAGAGAGAAAAAAATTGCAAGAATAATTGTATCAAATAAGGAAAGTGTTTAATGGTAGGATTCCTATTAATTAGACAATAAATTCTCTCCTAAAAAATTAACACTTAAATTCAAAAAATCAACAAAAAGAGAGAGAAAGAAACGCACATCCTCAAAAAAAGGATCTTTAAGTAAAGAATCATATTCAATTATAATTGTTATTGAGAATATCAAAATAAATATAGTAAATTATGAGTCCCACAATATTAGCACACTAACCCAAAAAAATAGCAATTAAAAAATGTGTATTATTTTCAAAATTAGTTCCTTATAGTGTTGAATCTGAAAGGTATTATTGTCAAAATGTTGATTTTGATTATGGTGTAAAATTAACTTTCGATATAAAAAGGTTTGTGCCTTTGTAAAAAATTTAACGAATTTCTGTATAAAATGGTACATATTAAGGTATTTTGTTGGATTAAAATATGGTGTAATACTCTTGCTAAATTGGTAGGCTGAACACCAACTTCAAACCATAATTTATGTCATATAAAATATCGTTTGTTAATTATTTTATAAGTATATATTTATCCAATTAATAATCTTATAACACAACAACACTAACATTTTATCAATATCACCTTTCAGTTCCAACACTGAAATGAAGAACACCACATTTTGAGAAATATTAATTTTCAGAATTTTAAGGATTAAAAATGAAGTACAAAGATAAAAAAAAAATCATCAAATTTATCCAATTGTATAAATATAAAATTTTCTCCTTACCCTTCCTTTTAAATAAATTATGGGTAACAAAGATAGACATTTCATTACCAATACAAGATTTTCTTTTCCATATTCACTCACCGAAGATAAAGTGAATGCATTCAACTCGAAACTTGTTCTCAAACAAACGTTGTTAATATTCTATTTATAATCGTACAAGTCAAAGAAAACATATAATTTCATCTCAAATTATAGGCAATTTTGAAAAGAAAAAAATGCTTTCAAGATTAACCAAAATTCTTAATGAGAAAAGATGTAAACTTTTAAGGAGTATAATCCATAGCAAACACACAATTTTCTTTATTTTCTGATTAGAGATGATTTTGAAAAAAATAATTAAAAATAAATAAATCAAACCCATTACCGAAAAAACATGAATGAATAACTTCTTACTCCTAGAAACTAACAATGAAATTGATAAAACTAAATTAATGATTTTACTTTCTTGAAAAGGAATAAGAGAGAGAAAAAATATCTTTAATATAGAAACGTATTCAATAATAATTATAATTGAAAATCTAAAAAAATATACACCATAAATTATGGGTCCCACACACTAACCCAAGAAAATAGCTAGGAAAAATATGTAGAAACGTGTAGTATTTAATACATTGTCATATTTGTAATTAAAAACTTAATGTTGTAAATAAAAATAAATATGTTAATATAATGTAATTTAAAGTCTTAAACACAATATTCTAGTAATTTTCCCTTTTTCTATATTAAGATTCCATTTTGTTTCTTTTCTTGTAAATGTAAAATATTGTTCTTGAATATTTTCCAAACGAGAAAAAAGATAACAAGCTTGTGTAAATTATTAATATAAATAAATTAGTAAAAATATCTTGAAGTGATTGTCATTCTGCTTTTAGAGCTGTCTATTCACAAACATAAATTAATATAAATAAATTTTATGATAATAAATTTCCCTTCTTTATTTTTAAAGAACATTATAAACTGAATATGGGGTGGGGTGGGGGGGGGGGGGGGGCCTAATTACAGAGATCAAGCAACAGTTAGAACATGTGTGTGATATATATGATAATCATTGTGTGATTCCAACA
>JAJONR010005780.1:0-37036 GCA_029582245.1 Solanum etuberosum | reverse complement strand
CCCCCCCCCCCCCCCCCCCCCCCCCCCCCCCCCCCCCCCCCGATTACACAAGACACATGACAGTCTTCCGCTTACCAAGCATATGACCATAGATAGGAGGGTATGTAGCTCAGGAATTAAAGTAGAAGGTTAGTGGACAGTCGTGCAACGTTTAGTTTCACTTACTATTATTATTGTTGTTGTTGTTATTTTATTATCTCTCGGCAATTATTATTACCACTTGTTGTCTTTTTTGCTTCTGTATCATGTTATTGTTGTTGTAACTATCATTTTCTCTAGTATTTTCAACATGACTTCTTCATTACTGTATTTCTTTTTGAGCCTAACGTCTGTCAGAAACAACCTCCCTATCTTCACAAGGCAGGGGTAGGGTTTGCATAGACACCACTCTTTCCAAACCCTACTTTTGAGATTACATTGAGTATGTTGTTGTTGTGTTGCATAACTATCTAATTGTTAACTGAGCAACAAAGATGAGCTATGAGTTTGGTGATAATTCAGAATCCATAAACTTTAAATTCTCATTCCACCTTCGCATAAATTGGAAAAGAGGGACTAGAAACAATCATTTGTTCACTAACTTTCTTGCATACTTGAATTGAATATACAGTGGTTGAATCATGGTGGTGACATAACAAACAGAAGGTCAGCTCCTGGAGAAATTTTAATCAGCCCAAGAACAATAAACAGATTGAAATTAAGGTGGAAATTCTTAGCCGGATTCGACATTACAGCAACCCCAGCAGTTGCAAATGGAGTAGTTTACTTCCCATCATGGAATGGAAATCTGTATGCAGTGAATGCACTAACTGGAGGACTCATATGGCAACAAAATCTTACAAGGCTCACTGGGTTGCCCCCAGTAAGATCTGTGAATGTGACAGTGTCAAGAGCAACACCAGTTGTGGCTGATGATCTTTTACTTGTGGGGATTTATGGACCTGCTGTTGTGATTGCTGTGAGAAGGTTAACAGGAGCACTTGTTTGGTCCACTCTGCTTGATCCAAGGCCTCTGGCTCTTATCACTCAATCAGGAACAGTTCTCTCGGGGTTAGTTTCGTGTCCTTCGATATTTGTTACTATCTGTTTCACTGTTTGTTTCTTGTACTTCGATTTGTTGTTTTTTCTTGAGCCTAGAGTCTATCATAAATAAGCTATCTATATCTGAGATGGGGGTAAGGTGTGCATATGCTCTATCGCTAGATGTGTCAGATCTTCCTAAAACTATGCATCTTTAGAGGATCTGAAATAAGTGTGGTAACACTTTTGAAGGGTCCGAGCAACATGACATATTAAGATGTGCTAGGATATATACTAAATTTGTCCACAACTTTCTTAACAGTGGATATTATGTGGGAGTATCATCAGTGGAGAATACTGTACAACCAGCTGCACAATGCTGTACATTTAGAGGCAGCCTAGTAAAACTAAATGTTAGAACTGGTGCAATTATATGGCAAATATATACACTTCCAGACAATGGCGGGCGCCTCGGAGGATATTCCGGTGCAGCAATATGGGGAAGCAGCCCAGCTATTGACATAGCCAGAGGACATGTCTATGTAGGAACTGGAAATCTTTACTTAGCTCCACCAGAAGTGCTGAAATGCCAAGAAGCACAAAACAATCGAACAACGCCACCAACTGTTCCTGATCAGTGTTTTGGTAAAGATATTCATTTTGATTCAATTCTTGCACTGGATTTGAATTCTGGAAAAATTGCTTGGGCTACACAGCTTGGAGGCTATGACGTTTTCACTTTCGCATGTTTGGTTCCTAATAATCCTGATTGCCCACCGGGGCCTAACATGGATGCTGATTTCGGAGAGGCACCTATGATGCTAACCATATTTTCAAATGGAAGAATTTGCGATGTTGTGGTGGCTGTGCAGAAAAGTGGCTTTGCTTGGGCTCTTGATCGCAACAATGGAAATATTGTTTGGTTTAAGGTAAAGTCTTATAATTAGAATGTTCATCTTTTCAAGTACTCCTCACATCATATCAATTAGTATTTTAATTTGGTTCGTGATGTAGAAAGCAGGACCGGGGAGCTTGGAGGGAGGAGGAATATGGGGTGCAGCCACAGATGGACGGCGAGTTTACACTAACATAGTCAATGGAAACAAAGTACCTTTCACACTGGCACCTTCAACTCAAACAACAACAGCTGGTGGATGGGTGGCAATGGATGCAAACACAGGCCAAATCCTATGGACCACCGCAAATCCTAGCAACGAAACGGCCCCTGGGCCGGTCACCATAGTTAATGGAGTTCTCTTTGCAGGATCAGTGGCACCTAATGGACCTCTCTATGCCATGGATGCCAGTAATGGAAAAATCTTGTGGACATTTAACACTGGTGCTAATAGATATTTATAAATTAATGTATTTTCTTTTTCTATAATAGTTATGATACTAATAAGTTTCCCTACCTAATGATCATGTTTCAAGTTACATTAGTAGGAATAAAAGAATCAACTTATAGAAATGGAATATACTAACTTATTTAACTATCAAACATAACATATTTATAACTCATTTTAGTTATCAATGTGTCACGATCCAAAATCCAAGATCATGATGGCACCTACCTAACCAATCGGTATGTAACCCATCGGCACCTACCTAACCCATCTTGTCCCTCAACCACAAATAGGATATCAAGGCAATACTCAAAAGTAATAAAATAGTGGAAATAATGTCCGCCCTTGTGAGATCGCAGATCGATTTTGACATAGATTTGAAACCAGACACTCAACCCATTTCTTTTCCACCATATCGTATGGCTCCACCAGAGTTGACGAAAACAAAGGAGCAACTTCAAGATTTGTTAAGCAGGGGCTTTATTATACCAAGTGTCTCCCCTTGGGGTGTTCCAATGTTGTTTGTGAAGGAGGATAGCACTATGAGAATGTGCGTCGATGATTGACAGCTAAACAAAGTGACCATAAAAAATAAGTATCTTATACCATATATTGATGATTATTTATTAGCTTCAAGGTGTTTTTGTGTTTATTAATTTGTGATCCAGTTATCATCAGTAATAACGACTGAATATTCTTCCTACGTTTTAGCTTATTCTTGTTTTAGTTGTTTTTCCAATTTCTAGAATTAGAGTCCATCTCAATCACTTCATTATCCTATTTTATCTCTTATTTTTATCATACACAGACTTTGTATATATTAGGACTTTGTATAATCTGGGCATATCCCTTTATATACCACACAACATAAATTAATAAAAACATCGATTTATTTTCTAATATCGTCTTACTCTTTATGGTATCAGAGGGTCTATAATTCTCACGAGTACTTTCTCTGTTCTTCACTCTCACGAGTACCTTCTCTATTCTTCACGCTCCCATCAATTGCAATGGCCCCCAATGTTTATGTAGTCAATTCTGATGCTAACAATGCCACGATTGTCCAGTTCAATTCTGTCACGCAGTTGCCAATCAAATTAGCTGGCAGCCACAACTTCTCTCTGTGGAAAGCTCAAGTATCGATGCTTATGCGTGGCCACAATATCTATGGCCATCTCGATGGATCCATTCCTTCTCCCCCTCACACGCTCTCTCAAAACAATCAAGATATCAAAAATCATGTGTTTCTTGTTTGGTTTCGTCAAAGATCAATTGATCCAAAATGCTATCTTGGCCTATAAGAACTTGGAGTCTGTATCATGGTGAAGATAAGGTAATGCTGTGATTCTTGCTCAAAAAACAGACTGAACGCCTTCGAGTTATTGGCTCGTCCAACCCGGCAGCATTCATGAGTCGCTAGTTCAACTGTCCCTCGCAGACAGGGTCGTAGGCCCTTCTTTCTAAAAAGTGGAGTTTTGACTGACTCTCTGTGCCTATGTGTGAAATCGAGTATGTGAACAGAACATCTGTCAAACATCGAGATGAAATAAGTCGTGAGGCCTGTTTTACTCAGATGGGTGAAACAGTGGCTGAAATGGGTCTCTTGGTACCATACTGTTGCAGCATCAGCGGAAGTAACCATTGATCAGTTGATGGAAGTTCCTATGTGTAGTAAATTCTGAAAAAGAACCCATTGTAGCCGTTGCTGACTCTGCCAAAGCTGCCTGGGACACTCTGCATAGTGCTTACGCAAACAAGTCTCAAACAAGAATCTTTAGTTTGAGTGACCAACTGGCCCGTGTAACCAAAGAAACTCGTCCTATTGTTGATTATATGCATCAAGTTAGATCACTGTGTGATGAACTTGCAACTCCTGGAGCACCTGTATCTAATGCAGAACTCATTGTTAAAATTCTTATGGAGTTGGATCTGAATTTCGTGAACTTTCTACCGCTATTCGTGCAAGAGATTCTACAATCTCATACGAAGAATTGTAGGAAAAGCTTCTCGACCATGAGATTTTTCTCAAGCATGAAGAGGCTAGGAAACCACAGCCGACTACAATAACCGCTGCCATAGCACAAGGAACATCTACAACTCCTCCTCGGAACAACGTCAGTAACAACAATAGACGTCAAGGTAACAATGCTGCCAGTAATCAACCATGGCGTTCACAACCATTGCGTCCACGCAAAAATCAATCACAACCAAGTAGCAACCTTCGTTGCCAATTTTGTGATCTTCCAGGTCACTCAGCCAAAGTCTGTGGTTCTCAGTCGCACAACCATCTGCAAGCCCGAGCCAACTTTGTTGCTCGCTTTAACCAACAGCAAGCCCCTTGGATAGTTGATAGTGGGGCGACTCATCACATTGCTTCTGATCATCAGAGTTTAGCTACTATGCATGATTACCATAGTCCTGAAGAGATAGCAATGGGAAATGGAAACACCATTCCAATTACTCATACCGGTAATGCTAACATGAGTGCATCGAACTATGATTACAAACTACTTAACATTTTGTGTTTTGTCAAGATAATCTAACATCCATTGAATTTTTTCCTTTTCATTGTTTTGTGAAGGATCCAAGTATGGGGGCGCCTCTTCTATGCGGGGTGGACAGAGATGGGCTGTATGAGTGGCCGCCGGGCAGCACACAAAAGTCTCCTAAGTGTAATGTAGTTCTTCCTCTCAACCTATGGCATCGACACTTAGGACATCCTAATCAACATGTTTTGAATAAAATTCTGCATAAGTTTTCCATTCATGTTTCTCATTCTAGAACAATTTCAAGCTGTAATTCATGTTATTCAAACAAAATGCACAGGTTGCAATTTTTTGAAAACTCTTTGCAAAGTCAAAGGCCTTTACAGATTCTTTACTGTGATTTATGGGGTTCTTCCTCTGTTTTTTCAATTGATAAAAAGAGATATTATGTTTTATTCGTTGATCAGTTCTCTAAATACATGTGGTTGTTCACTCTCAAATCTAAAAAGGAAGTTCTAACATTTTCCAAACTTTGCATCCATTGCTTGAAAAACGATTTCAAACAAAAAAATTATCCTTGTACACTGATGGTGGTGGTGAATTTCAAAGTTTGTTATCTTATCTAAAAACACATGGTATTGAACATTTAGTCTCGCCTCCATATACACCACAACGAGTAGCTCTGGTTGAACACCGATATAGACATGTTATTGAGACGGCTAGAACTTTATTACATCAAGCTTCGTTACCATCATCATTTTGGAGTTTTTCTTGTCATCAAACAGTCTATCTTATAAATAGACTGACCACTCCAACTTTGAAAGATATGTGTCCATATGAGATTCTATTTCAAGATGCCCCCAAATATGATTCTATTAAGATTTTCGGTTGTCTATGTTATCCCTGACTTACACCTGATGCTAAGAACAAATTAGAGCCTCGTTCAAATCCATGTGTTTATTTAGGATTTTCAAATAAATATTATTGCCACCAATGTTTTGATCCAGTGAAGTCCAAATGTTATTTGTCCAGAGATGTTCTATTTTTAGAAGATAATTTTCCTTTCGAAAATGTATTCTCAAACTTGAAAAATAAAAACACAGTGGATTTATCTTGGGAAAACTGTTTTGTGGAACAACCTTTAAAGGATAAATCTTTGGATTCACATGTTTGTCAACAACTTCCAGATCCAGTTGTGCCGCTGCCCACGCGTTCACACTCCCCCCCCTCTACAACCCATGGCCCCTCCATCAACTCGGGTAATTCTCAATCTTCTTCTCCTATTCAAATTCAGCCATCAATGCCTCCCGTTTCAGCACCACAACAATCTTATTCTTCCCCCGAACCCAACACACCTATCCCATTAGACTCTGAACCTTCCTCAAACTTCCCCTTACTCACTTACCATCGTCGAACCCCTCACCTCTAATCTTCCACATACACTTCACTACCCCATCCCTTCAATTTACAACCCACGGTGATTTCCAACCAATCTGCCCCGCAAGTTCCAGTGACCACCCAACCACTACCACATCCCATGATCACACGTTCTAAGACCAATGGTCTTAAACCAAAATAGTTCAATGTCACAGTAAAATCCTCTCCGTCCTTCATACCTAGAAAATATAGACAAGCCCACCCTCATCCTCATTGGAGAACAGCTATGAAATCTGAGATTGATGCTCTAGTTAGGAACCAGAGATGGGAATTGGTTCCATTCAGTCCTTCGATGAATTGGTTAATTGTAAGTGGCTATTTCGTATAAAGCATCATCATGATGGTTCGATTGACAGGCTTAAGGCTCGTCTGGTTGCCAAAGGATTTACAGAGCGCCCGGGTATAGACTATCATTCAACGTTCAGCCCGGTCGTCAAGCCAGCTACTGTCCGTTTAGTTCTTTCAAATTCTACCCAACGCAACTGGTCCATCCATCAACTAGATGTGAACAATGCATTTCTTCAAGGTCGACTAGAAGAGGAGGTTTATATGCGACAACCCACTAGTTTTGAGGATCCACATCACTCCTCGCATGTGTGCAAGCTCAACAAATCCATTTATGGCTTGAAACAAGCACCGCGTGCATGGTACACTGAGCTCAAGAATTATTTGGTAACTATTGGGTTTGCGAAGTCTCAATCAGATTCCTCTTTGTTTATTTTACACAATTCTGCCTTTACCATTTATGTGCTTGTTTATGTAGACGACATAATCATCACTGGTAATCAGTCCGCAGGTGTAAAACATACTATTGATCGTCTCTCTCATCGGTTTTCATTAAGTGATCTTGGTCTTTTCCACTATTTCTGAGTATTGAAGTTCTCCCACACCGAATGCTTGTTTCTTTCACAACACAAATATACTTTGGATTTGTTACATGATGTTGGTATGCAGGACAACAAAGGAGCGCCAACACCAATGACTTCCACGACCATTCTTACTGCCTCTTCTGGAGATGATCCAGCTGATGGTTCTCTTTATAGGTGAGTTATTGGTAAATTACACTACCTCTCTTTTACTCGACCAGACATTGCCTTCGTTGTTAGCAAACTTTCCCAGTTCATGCATCAACCAAGTCAAACTCATTGGAAGGCCGTTAAGCGTCTTCTTCGCCATCTTAGTGAAACTTCCCAGTTTGGCATCAATATTGCCAAGAATCGAGATTCAAGATTAGTTATTTTCTCTGATTCCGACTGGGCTGGAGAACCAGATGATCGTACATCCACATTAGGCTATGTGTTTTTTCTAGGTGGTACACCTATTTCCTAGTCGTACAAGAAGCAGCGATTCGTCTCCCGTTCGTCAACTGAAGTGGAATACCGAGTTGTGGCTGCTGCTTTTGCAGAAACAAACTGGCTGTCTAATCTTCTTCATGAGCTGCATTTTCCTTGATGGTGCTCCAACAATCTTTTGTGATAATGTTAGCACTACGTATATTTGTGTCAATCCTGTTTTCCATAGTCGTATGAAGCATATTGCCATAGGCTTTTATTTTGTGCGGGATCAGGTGCAAAACAAGGAGATTGAAGTCAAACACTTACATGTTCTTGACACTTAGTGAGTATATCAGCAAGGAGATTGAAGTCAAACACTTACATGTTCTTGACCAAATTGCTGATATACTCACTAAGTCGTTGCCACGTGCTTCCTTTGAGCGGCTCTTTCCCAAGTTGGGTGTGATTATACCAGCACCAAGGTGCTTGCGGGGGCATAATAACGACTGAATATTCTTCCTACGTTTTAGCTTATTCTTGTTTTAGTTATTTTTCCAATTTCTAGAATTAGAGTCCATCTCAATCACTTCATTATCCTATTTTATCTCTTATTCTTATCATGCACAGACTTTGTATATATTAGGACTTTGTATCAGCTGGGCATAGCCCTTTATATACCACAACATAAATTAATAAAAGCATCGATTCTTCTCTAGTATCGTCACACTCTTTAATCAGTTGAAGATTAGGGGTGAGGATTGCCCTAAGACAACTTTCAAGACCTGTTATGGTCATGTCCTTTGGGTTGACAAATGCACCAACAACATCTATGGAGTTGATGAATGATGTATTCAGACCTTACTTGGATTCCTTCGTCATTGTATTTACTTCTGACATTATGATTTATTCTCGTAGCAAGGAGGATCATGACTCATGAGAGGCATTTCAGGATTCACTTCAGAATAAAGTATGAGAAGTTATATACCAAGTTCTCAAAGTGCAAGTTCTGATTGATTTATGTGGCATTCATGGGTCATGTTGTGACTTCGGACGTTATTATGGTAAATCCTAAGAAGATTGAGGTGGTTACTAATTAGGGTATAGGCCCATTTCAGCTACTGAGATTAGGAGTTTTGTATAGCTGGCAGGCTACTACCAATGGTTCGTGGAAGATTGATTCAAAATAATACTGCTTTTCAGTAGTCTAATGATTGTGAAGGGAGCTTCCAAAAGCTCAAAACCTTGTTGACTACACAAAAAATAAAGTAACCTTATATAACACATTAATTCGCATGATATAGAAAGCCGGACCAGGGATGTTGGAGGGAGGAGGAATATGGGATGCAGCCACAGATGGGAGGTGAATTTACTCTAACATAATCAATGGAGAACAGAGTTCCTTTCACCCTGGTACCTTCAACTCAAACAACAACAGCTGGTGGATGGGTGCATGGCAATAGACACAAAGCAGACCAAATCCTATGGACCACTGCAAACCCGAGCAACAATTTGTCCCCCGGGCCGGTCACCATAGTCAATGGGATTCTTTTTGCAAGATCTGTGGCATCTAATGTACCTCTCCATGCCATGGATGCAAATCTTGTGGTCATTCAACACTGATGCTACTATCTATGGTGGTGCATCAATTAGCTATGGTTGTGTTTATGTTTTTCATGGATATTCTATTGGTCTGGCTAAGTTCCATCCAACTTGGACCAGTGGTACTTCACTCTTTGCCTTTTGCATTGGGTGAAAATAGATTGATACAATAGAATAGATTAATGTACTTTCACTTTCTGATAAGAGTTGTAATACTAATAAGTATGTTACATACCTAAAGATCATATTGCTAACACATTTAACTATCAACATAACATATACCAACTCATTTAACTATCAAGGCAACATTTTCTGTAACAAAATACGCGACTTAGAGGTGGTTGAATTTTATTAAAGAGCAAAGTACAAACTCGAGGGCGAGCTCTGCTGATACCCTTGTAGATCAAACTAGGTATGAAATGGTAAATCCTAAATTCTCTTTACAATAGCTTTCTAGTTCCAATCTTTGATATTATAACCATGCAAAACAAGAGCTTCCTATATAGAAAAAGTTTTATGGAACCTTAACCTTCATGCTAAGCTGGGAAGACAGAACAGCCTTGAACGAGCCGGGGAAACAGAAAAAAAGCGAACTCAAAGCGATAGTGCTGCATGATTGACATAAAAGGATTATCGTGTAGATGTTAAACTGGTAAAAGAGACTATTTTATAGATCTTATGCTAAAACCTGGTGCTGATTCTTTTTACTGCATCTTCAACTCGCCCGTATCCTGCTTATTCACCAACAGTAACATATCAGTTCCCGAGCATTTCTTGTGCAGAAAATCCAAAATAGTTATCAAAGAAGTTTGGTGGTTCATAGATGAAGCAGGAAATGACATCTCTGAGTGTAATCACACCAACAACTTCATCGCCATCCTCAGCTGTCACGTAGATCCTGTGAACTAACTTGGACGCGAGAGTGTCTATCACATTACAAAGAGTTGAACCGAGCTTGCATGTTATTGGTGTAGCAGCCTTTGTGGCATCATGGGTTGCCGAAGCAATGGTGTTCATGAAGCCTGCAACTGTCAGCTGCCTATGATTTGAACAGGCAAAATTTGATTAGTACCAACTCAAAAAGAAACAGACATCATCTCTGAGCCTAATGATAAAAGTAGAATCGTTTTGCCATTTGAATATTGAGTTCAACTTTCTTGCACAAGTTCAACCATAAGAAAGTCTCTCTAGAATTGAAACTCTAATTATTTATCGTAGAAGTAATCAAATAGTCATATCAGCGAGGAACTAACAATTTATATGTATGACATACCTGAAATTGGAGAATAGTTCAGGTTTGAGTAACAAGAATCTGATGTCTCTTATGCTTACATTGCCAACTATCTTCTTCTTTGGTCCTTCAACAACCGGCAGACCTCCGATATTATTATCTCTCATTTTCTTGAATGCTTCCAGAATCAGTTCATCGTCTCGGACACTAATAACCTGGGATACACATTGAAAGACAAGACTTCCAGTCACCAACTTTTGTAATATTAAAATTAAAAAATATATAGTATTCAGAAGTTACAAATAACAGACCTCGTCAGCGGACATGTATGGGAGGCCAAGTTCTGATATAGGGTGAGCGGAGATGCAGTCAAACCAATCCCTCCCTTTGCATCCTACAAGACCCCGTACCACGGCTGATTGAGTTATAAAGTTCTTAAGGTATGGACTTCCCCTTTCTATCACAGGTACGTTCCGCAGCCTATATTTTGATAACAGCAGCAACACACTCAACATAGAACTGTCCATTGCTACTGGAACAAATGGTGCCCACCGATAGGATTTTATAATGGAGCTCACCTGCAAATATAATTACTGGACCTTGTCAAGTGTATTCATGTCAAATTCTCTGAATATATATTTTGTAATACGACTTTTGGTGTTTCTCCAATTTTATGGTTATTTTTCATGTTAAAGAGTACCAAAGACGCGAAGAAGCTGTAAATAATTTAGAAGGTGAAGTCTCTCTTAACCAAACAATTCAATCCGTTGTAAGGCATGCTCACCTTTGTTGACTTAAAGGGTTCTTCTTGAAGGATAACCTTGTAGAAATCCTCGCCCAACTTATCAGCTGCAGTTGGAGCATCCTTTCCCGCTCCTCGATCTGCAGCCACTCCACCTGCCACAGCTGCACTGACTGCAGCAACCGTTAGACCAGCAACTGCAGCAGGACCTGTTGCACCTAATGCCAATGCTCCAAGAGCACCAACGGTACCTGCTCCAACCCCAGCTGCTGCTGCCGAACTTGCTGATATGGCAGCTGCTGCTGTTTCCGCACCCTCCAGCACCCAAAGAACAATAGCGGAGTAATCAAGGACGCCTAAGTACCTTTCTCTCCAATCCAAACTATTCTGAGCAGCTGGATTCTTCACGGGAACTGAGAGGATGTTGGATTCTGAAAGAATTTTAACAGCATCGCCTATAGAAGTCTCGGCGTCTATTTCAATCACTGGAATGAGGTATACGAAGCCGTTTAGGATACAACATTGGATATCAAAAACATAATCATGAGAAAACTTGTCTATTTTATATACCTTTGCCTCCAGGGACTTGAGGGAAGGATGAAACTGGAATATTTGCAAATGCATCAGTCAAAGTTTCCTGCAAATTACGGGGCAATTTCTTTCTTCTCTGGACCATTTCAAAATAAGCATCATAGCTTGCAAGTTTCGACGTATTTTCCGTAATTTTCGCTTGTGCCATTTACTTCAATATACTCAGAGAAGGGGACCCGGCTCTAAGAATATATTCCTGAGAAGCACCAAGACAACAATCAGATCGATAAATTTTATAGAAGATAGTGATAGTCAGTATTTCTGACCATCAGATCGATAGGAAAACATCATTGCTACAAACTTATGCCTACACTTGACTGAAGGATTCCGTAACTCATTAGAACCTACTACAAATGCCTGTAACTTTGTATTTCAACTTAAGAATAATTCTGAAAGATGAAACTAATGCTAACAGTAAAATCTGTCTGTTCAGTACCATCTCAAAAATAAGCATCATAACATCAACCTCTCTAACTCTGTAATTATGTTTGTATCGTGAACTCGGGTATCTCAGAGACTCTGTTCCTGAGAGATCCTTCCACCCCAGCCAAAGTCAGAACAAAATCATAAATTGGACAGTTGCAACAATTTATGCAGAGTTCGATCAGAGTACGTTGATCAACGCATTACTTGCTTAGCTGTGTATAGGATAGATTTAAAAGCCGCGCTGAATGCAAGCGCAATGAATAAGCGAGAGTCACACTAGAGAAGAATTTTATAGGACTGTCCTTCCAAAAAGTCATATGGAAAGAACTTTAACTACATGACAGGTATGTTGAAGTGGATGGTTGAGCCACGATTTTAACCAAGAGGTTTAAAATTTGAAAAAGTAAACATACCAACTAGCAACCAACTAGCAGAACGAGTTCGACATCGACTATATATACATATATACATGAAAAATAATTTTAACCCGGTGTATAAGTTTCCACCGAAGGGGGTTCATCCAAGCTGGTTCCAGTCAACGTGATCATATATAAGACATGGATATGTTGACGTGGCACGCCACGTCAACATGGCCAAACGATGGTTCAATGATGTGGCAGCCACGTCAAACACATGTAAGGATTAAACTAACATTATTATATTTTTCTCCATTTTAATATTTTTATTTTGCCTGAATTTGGAAACTAAAGACTATTGGGCTAAAACAGTCCAAAACACATGGTGTGATATTGTCCAAACATAATGTAATCCGAGGCGAACCTAGGATTTGTAAAACATGGATACACCACTAAAAAAAAAAGGAAAAATGTATTAAGTGAGAATTGATCGAAAGTAAATGACTAAACAATCCAACCAATTGCACTATTTAGCCTTCTCGTAAGATGGGTGCCAACACGAAAACATTTACATAAAATATCTAGTTTTACAAAGACATCATGGTTTCACATGCCCCTTTTTAGCCTGTAAATTCGGCCCTAGGTGTGATATTATCCATTCTAGGCAGAGCCCCTATGGTTTTCCCCAAAACATCTCAAACCATTTAAGAGTATTCAACACCTTTTCTACTTTCCATTTCCATGTAGAACTTTGTTCACACAACTAACAAAAACAATGTATACTTTTTAAAAAAAGTTTAATTCGGTATATCAATTTCTCAAAATATTGGACCAAAACCAAACCTAATCAAATTTAATTTTTTCTCTTTTCAGATTCAATTTTTACCTAATTATGAACATTCTGATCAATTCCTAAACCCACACACTTATAAGAAATAATAAAAATAATAAATGGTGTAACAATGAAAAATAAATAAATATAGGTACCTGTGAGGCTGCTCTGCAGAGGTTTTAATTTTTGTGATTGATAGAGAGTGAGATGTGTAATTTGGTGTTTGAAGGGCCGAAACTGTGTATCCTTTGTTAGTGATGATGAGATGACAAGTTAGTTACTACTCTTTTTTGGTTTCTGTGGGCTTTGCCACGTGTTATGCTTACCCTCCACGTGTCACTCCATACATGTATTATAACCCACCACCAAAACACCAATCATCTCATAACAAATAACAAATCTCCTTAATGAGAATTTTAGGAAATATCTTAATACACATTTAAATATTAAAATGTAGGAAAAAGGGTCAAAAATATCCCTCAACTTTGATTTATTGGTTGACTATACCCTTAGCGTTAAAATAAAGTTGTTTTTACCCCTACCGTTACAAAACTTATCATCCATGCCTCTCCTTGGACGGAAATGCCCAAATCAATCAAAACTAACCCGATTTTTAAGAAAATAATCCACCATCCGTATATAACCCAAACCCAAACCTGACCCAACTAACTTAACCCAAGCCTACTTCACCTCCATCTCTAAAGCAAATCTCAAGAACTTAATCCCTCTGTTTCTCGTAACCTAGTAAAAATTACCCACAAAATACAATCTCATCTCAAATGGATCGAATCGGTACAAAAAATACTTTAGTTTCGTTAATATTCATTGAGTTATTTGCTAAATTTTGAAGATGGGTTTGATGATGATGGAAAAGAAACACCTTTGAGGCAGAGGACGAAACGGAGACGAAATTTTCTTTCATTTTTATGTTTTTCTTGTGAATTAGCTGTGAAAATAAATGTCCCTTGGATTGATTTATGAACGGTTGGGTCTTGTTCTTTGTTTGTGCGTATGTACATTGATTTAATTCGATAGAACGAGAAAATATGAGTGTCATTTTCATAAACCCAATTTGAAAATTAGATTGAAACAATACTATGGATTTGAAATCTGATTTTTCAGGAGAACATTATACTTGTTTTGTTGTAGAAATGGAGGAATGGGATGAAGAAGAAGATTGGAGAGCAGTGATCAATGAAGATTAGAGGAACTGAATTATAAATTCTCCATTGAGTTGAACACAACACACCATGGTTACAATTGACTTCCATCTAAGATATCTCAAATACATACTCTATAACAAAGAATTATGCAGATGAATGTGAAAAGAAGCAGCACCGGTGATATGGAAGAAGTTTAGAATTATAGAACTTCCTTCTATTAACCTGAATGACATCAGAGGATCCGTAATGATGATGAGTTTGAACTACTTTGGCGAGAGAGAAGAAAAGCATAAATCCTTTTTCACAGGTCTTACACGCTCAAACCTGAAGGAAGTGATTGCTTCAACTTGTCAGTCTTCTCAAAGTTGGACACACACCATGTATGAAGATACCTAGAGAAGCAAACCTTGAACTTGGCTATATCCTTGTTCTTCTTGATCTTGACAGTTCGTCATCAGTCATTCGGTCTGTCACAAGGAATTTCATGATCTCGTGGATTTGCTTCGCATTTATGGGAGGGGAAAGTGGTGCTAAGGAGGAGAAACGACGAACTCAAAGAGAGGTTTGGAGATTTAATTGCTATTCGTTTATTTTTTTTAATATATTGGGTCAGATTTAGGTTTAAATAGATAATTGGGTAATTTCAATTGAAATCGGGTTAATTTTTGTTGATTTGGGGATTTCTGTCCAATGAGGGGCACGAATGATAAGTTTTGTAATGGTAGGGGTAAGAACAACTTTATTTTAACGGTAAGAGTACAGTCAACCAATAAATTAAAATTGAGGGGTATTTTTGACCCTTTTCCCTAAAATGTATTATAATTTGATTATCAAATTTATCTTTTTTAACATTGAATGGGTAAGACTTGTTTTTATTTAAAACTTAATAAATGTAAATTCATATAAAATACTTTTTTGTCTCAATTTAAATGGGTAAGACTTGTTTCGGAACGGAGTTTTAATAGAAAAAAATGAAGATTTTTTTTTATTTGCGATTTGTAAAATGCCATGAATTTTTTTATAATTATAAATAATTTTATTAAAAATAAAATGAAATGTTTGGAATTAAATTATTACTCTAAATATGAAAAGATGTTTTTCATTTGGGGGATGACTAAAATCTGATAATATATCAACAAAATATTTTGAGAAAATTATATGGTGGTTGTTAGTGGAAATGTTAATGATGGTTGTGGATGCATGTAACCCCCAAAAATTTCTAAGTTAAGATCCGAATCATTCTTTATTTGTGAATAAGATCGTACCAGGTGATTCTTAAATTGTCCATATATGTAAAGAAATTCTTTCGTGTGTGAATGATTTTGGATATCAATTAAGGTCACTAGAATCTCCTAGCACAAAGTTGAGTTGAAAGTTTTCTTACCGATTAAGTTTTGATGTAAGATTCTAATTGGGGATCATATCGCTTAGAATATAAAGAGTTATGTGGCCCATAAACTATCAAATTAAAGGTATTTGAATCTTCTTTCCAGCGCCACAAATTTCACAACAATCCGAGTTTTGAGTAAAAATTTATGACCATTTTAGTAACCTGATACCGTGCAGTGACGAATTAGCCGATGGGAAAACATTAAAAGGGGTCTTTTTGTCTTTTTACCTCTAAAAAAACCCTAAACGAATTTCTTGACTAATTAAAGACCCAAAACAATCAGATTTTCATCTCTTAATCCATCGTTCTCTTCTCTCTCAAACCCTAAGGCAAAAACCCTAAGGAAAAATCAAAGTAGAAGACTCCATTCAAAATTCTTTCAATCTTTTTCAAGATTCTTCTTCAAGGTAAGTCTTTCTCCAAGAATTCCATTATTTCCAACTCAAATTCCTCCATACAATTATGAATCACTAACGAAAATCATAATTCTTGGCCATATAGTTTCAAGAAACTAATTCAAGAAAACTCAAGAAAGGTTTTCTTGATTTTTCTCCTTCAAGCTAGGGTTTCAAGGCTTCTAATCAAGTTCTTCTTCAAGATACTTCAAGAACCTTGTTCTTCCAGGTATCTAAGGCTATCATAGTGTAACACCTCGGTTTTTGAAAGAACTAGAATTAGAAAGAAACTAATTTGGATATAGCAAAATCTGAAAATTGGCAAGTTATGCTAAGTATGAGTTTTGGGTCAACTTCAAACGACCATAACTTTCGGTACATGATGAGCAGGTGGCACATAAGATATCAAATGAAAGTTCTTGGAATCCTCTTTCCAACGCCACCGAGTTTGCTAATTTTCGAGCTTGTATGAGGGAGATATGCTCGTTTGAAGTTGGGTTGTCTAGTTAAGGAAAGATACCCGAATTTAAGAGGGGTATTTTGGTCTTTTCCTTACCCAATTAACTTAAAATGAAATTTGGTAATATCTAGGGGTTTAAACTTATTGGGTTCAGTTTTACAAATCCTAAAATACGCCAAGGCTTTGAGAGAAGTTCAAGAAGAGGAGAAAAAAAGGAGAAAAGTCAAGCGTTCATCAAGTTCTTGAAGATTTCGTTGCGGATTTCGCCAAGGGTTTGATCCCTAAGAGGTATGTGAGTTCACATAGCATTGGGTTAGTTCACCCACGCACCAATCATGATTAATTCGGCGTAATTTCGTTCTTGAAAGTAAAGGATTTGAGTTTTTGATGAGTTTTGTTGAAGTTTCTTTCGTAATCTTGATTGTTGAGGTTTGGATGAGTTCTTGAGATAATCGTATGAGTTTTAAGGTTGTTTTTTAGTAGATTATTGTGTATTGTTGTTGGGTATTCGAATCTAAGTGATTGGAGAAGAAACCTTTCGATTATAGGTGAATTAGGATCGAAAAACGAGTAAGAAAATTCGTCAAGTTTTTTGGGAAAAGGGGTGGGGCGCCGCGCCACTCAGTGCACCCCAAATCAGGTTCTCTAGTTTGGGCTCTAGGGAGCCGCGCCACTCAGTACGCCCCAACCCAGGCTCTGTAATTCAGGGTCTGGCTCCCTGCGCCACTCAGTACGCCAGGGTCGCCAGGTCCTCTACGCTTTCCCACTTCTTTCCGTTTGAGTTCCCTCGAATCGTACCTATGTTTTTAGTTGATTTCTACACTCTAAGGTACGTCTAAACATCGAGAGATCATCCATAACATGAGATCATACCCCTTGAATCCATAATTCAAATTCAAGGTAGAGCTAAGAATCAAGTCTAGAGAGTTCTCAGAATCTTTTCAGAAGTCTTTTACAATGGTTTTAAACTTGTTTTAAGACTTAAGCATGATAAAGATTAGGGCCAAGTTCATTTATTTAAAATATTATATGGGAACTAAGTATTCCCACAGAGTAAATGTTTTTCACATTTAAAATGAGAGGAAACTCTGATTTCCAAAAAGAGTTTTCATGAGCAGTTCTGAGTACCATCTCTTTTAAGAGATAGATTTTTCAGTAATAATCTCAAAGCACAGAGAAAGTCATGTTTTTAAACATATGAGCTAGTTACATTTTGGGAGTAGTATTGAGCACCGATATGAGGACGAGTTCAAATAACTCAAAATCTCCATAAACCATGTAGCCAACGTGGGTAGAGAGGGTCATACTTTTTAGATGATTCCTTATTGCTTTTAAGAATAGCTTAGTGGATCCACTTAGTTGAGGAGTTCTATAACCCGGCAAAGTATAGAAAAGTTCTGGCAGCGTGGACGAGATGTTGTATCATCACATAGATCATAGTGATGGTTGTCGGTTAGAGAATATCTCACAGAGTTACTTGTATTTTCATATAAAAAATTAAGTTATTATTGTGTCTTTAAATACACTGAGTTGTTATTTACATGTTTTAAAGCATTTCCTTATATTGCATCTTTATTTCTGCTTTATATTGAGATGAGTTGATCTAAGACGAGGTAAGTGTTTCTTTCAGTTCCAGTTCAAGCATATGTCTTGTTTAGATTTCCTCTCGTATGCTCGTACATTCCATGTACTGATGCCATTTGGCCTGCATCTTTTATGATGTAGATACATGTAACCAGGATCAGGTTGAGCTTCAGAGTTGTGGTGAGCCTCCTTGCCTTCCGGATGATCCCTTGTTTACTTTATTCATTCTAGTTTTATTAGGATGTCGTGGTTCTTGTCCCGACATCCATCTCAATTAGTAGAGGCTTCATAGATAGATATTTATAGTTTATTAGTCTTGTTCATTTCAGTTATTGATGTCTGAGACTTGAGTTGCCACTTTGGCTAGTTTAATGTACATTTCTAAAGCATTCTAAGTTATCTTTTGAGACAGTTCAGTTAAGATTGTGTTTCAGTTCATTTTTATGTTGAGTAAGTCTTCCACTATGAGTTGAGCCAGGCCAAGGGTTCGCTTGGGGCCAACAATGCTTCTCGAGTGCCGGCCACATCCAGGGTGTAAGCTTGGGGCATGACAAACTTGGTATCTGAGCACAGAGCTCAAGAGTCTTAGGGTGTCTATGAAGTCGTGTTTGTAGATTTCATGTTATCGGTGTGAAGCGCGCCACATCTATAATTAGGAGGCTGTGACATTTAGGAACTATCTCACTTCTTTCATACTATTTTCGTGCGATAGAGTTTAACTCTATAAAGTTTCCTTCTAATTCGTTCTTGCGCATATCTTTCAGATCATGCCTCCACGAAGAATTATTTGAGGTCGTCCTGCAAGGGGAAACATTGAGGATCAAGGGGTACCCAATGCACCAGAAGTGCAACCCCAAGGAGAGGTCACCAATGTTGAGTTTCGGGAAGCTATCCGGATGTTAGCCAAGTTGTGACCAACCAAGCTGGGCAACAAAGAGAGAATCGACAAGAAGCGGCTGATACATCCAGAATCCATGAGTTTTTAAGGATGAATCCTCCGAGATTCACTGGTTCAAGCGTCACTGAGGATCCGGAAAACTTTGTAGAGGAATTGCAGAAAGTGTTTGAGGTTATGCATGTTGTTGATACTGAGGGAGTGGAACTAGTTGCATACCAACTGAAGGGTGTTGCTAGAATCTGGTTTGACCAATGGAAGAAGGGTAGAGCTGAGGGTGCACCGATTGTGAGTTGGGCTGTGTTCGAGAGTGCCTTCATGGGGGTCTCTTTCCCCGTGAGCTAAGAGAGGCAAAGGTAAGATAATTCCTCACTCTTAAGTAGGAATAACTGAGCGTACATGAGTATAGCCTCAAGTTCACCCAACTGTCCCGTTATGCTCCGGAGATGGTTGCTGACATGAGGGGTAGAATGAGTTTGTTTGTTTCTGGATTGTCTCGTCTGTCAAGCAAAGAGGGTAAGGCTGCAATGTTGTAAGGGACATGGACATAGCAAGGCTGATGATCCATGTGCAACAGGCTGAGGAAGATAAGCTGAGGGATAGAGAAGAGTTCTGAAACAAGAAAGCTAAGACAACTAGGAATGAGTCCGAGCAGCAGAAGAGTAATGCAAACCGGTCATCTTTCCAACAAAAGCAAAATGGACCTGCTCCATCGTATGCTAGTGCACCTGCACCAAGGAACAGAGGTGAGTTCAAGGATCAAAATTCATAAAATTTCAGAGCTAGACCTGCACAGTCTCAAGGTAGTGTGGCACAAGGAGGTAATTGGACTCCTACATGTGCTAAGTGTGGTAGGAACCACCCAGGAACGTGTCGCGATGGCGCCACTGATTGCTTCAAGTGTGGTCAAAATGGTCACTTTATGAAAGAGTGCCCTAAGAACAGGCAAGGTAATGGAGATGGGGGTAATAGAGCTCGATCTTCTTCAGTTGCTCCACTAGACAGGGCTGCACCTAGAGGAGCTACTTCAGGACCGACGGAGGGGAAAACCGTATATATGCTATCATTAGTCGCCAAGAGCAAGAAGATTCGCTAGATGTTGTCACTGGTATGATCAAAGTCTTTAATTTTGATGTTTATGCTTTGCTAGATCCAAGAGAGAGTCTATCTTTTGTGACTCCTTATGTTGCGATGAATTTTGATGTTCTTCCTGAGAAACTTCTTAAGCCCTTCAGTGTTTCTTCGCATGTTGGTGAGTCTATTATAGCCGAGAGAGTCTATCGTGATTGTACCATTTCCGTCAATCACAAGAACACCATTGCTGACTTAGTCGAGTTAGACATGGTATATTTCGATGTCATTCTAGGTATGTACTGGCTTCATGCCTGTTATGCCTCAGTTGATTGTAGAACTCGAGTAGTTAAGTTCTAGTATCCTAATGAGCCAGTTATTGAGTGGATGAGTAGTTCAGCAGTGCCTAAGGGTCGTTTTATTTCGTACCTTAAGGCCAGAAAGTTAGTTTCCAAGGGGTGCATCTATCACTTAGTCTGAGTTAATGACTTTAGTGTTGAGACACCACATATTCAATCAGTTCCAGTTGTCAGAGAATTTCCAGAAGTCTTTTCAAATGATCTTCCCGGAGTCCCTCCTGAGAGAGAAATAGACTTCGGTATAGATATTATTCCTGATACTCGTCATATCTCTATTATGCCATATAGAATGGCTCCAGTAGAGTTGAAAGAGTTAAAAGAGCAGTTGAAAGAGTTAAAAGAGCAGTTGAAAGAGTTAAAAGAGCAGTTGAAAGATATTCTTGAGAAAGGTTCCATTCGACCAAGTGTCTCGCCTTGGGGCCCTCCGGTCTTGTTTGTGAGAAAGAAAGATGGTTCTCTTAGTATATGCATAGATTACCGTCAGTTGAACAAGGTTACTATCAAGAATAAGTATCCTCTTCCGAGAATTGATGATCTCTTCGATCAACTTCAGGGTGCCACTTGTTTTTCTAAGATAGACCTCAGATTTGGCTATCATCAGTTGAGAGTAAGAGAAAGTGATATCCCTAAGACAGCTTTCAGGACCCGCTATGGTCATTATGAGTTCCTAGTTATGTTTTTTGGTTTGACTAGTGCTACTACAACATTCATGGACCTTATGAATAGAGTATTCAAGCCTTATCTAGATATTTTTATTATCGTATTCATTGATGACATCTAATCTATTCGAGGAGTGAGGAAGATCATGCTAGTCATCTCAAAGTAGTTCTTCAAACTCTCAAGGATAAAGAGTTGTATAATAAATTCTCTAAGTGTGAGTTTTGGCTTGAGTTTGTGGCATTTTTAGGCCATATTTTTTTCTGGTGATGGGATTCGAGTAGACACTCAAAAGATAAAGGCAGTGCAGAACTGGCCTAGACCCACATCCCCAACTAATATTAGGAGTTTCTTGGGGTTGGCTGGATATTATAAAATGTTCATCGAGGGGTTTTCATCTATTTCATCCCCATTGACCAAGTTGACTCAGAAAACAGCTAAGTTTCAATGGTCCGAAGCTTGGGAGAAAAGCTTTCAGGAATTGAAAACTCGGTTGACTACTACCCCAGTATTGACCTTACCAGAAGGTACGTAAGGTTTTGTGGTATATTGTGATGCTTCCAGAGTTGGATTGGGTTGTGTGTTAATTCAGAATTGAAAGGTTATAGCTTATGCCTCCAGACAGCTTAAGATTCACGAGAAGAATTACTCTACACATGACCTAGAGTTGGTTGTTGTAGTGTTCGCTTTGAAGATATGGCGTCACTATCATTATGGTGTTCATGTAGATGTGTTCACCGATCACAAGAATCTTCAGTATGTGTTCAGTCAAAAAGAGCTTAATCTCAGACAGATGGTCAAGTAGAGCGCATAATTTAGACTTTAGAAGATATGTTGAGGGCGTGTGTGATCGATTTCAAAGGTAGTTGGGATGATCACTTACCTCTCATTGAGTTTGCTTACAACAATAGTTATCATTCTAGCATCCAGATGGCTCCTTATTAGGCTTTTTTATGGGAGAAGATGTAGATCTCTTATTGGATGGTTTGAGGTTGGTGAAGCTGGGTTGATAGGACCAGACTTGGTTCATCAAGCCATAAAAAAAATTAAGATTATTCAAGAGAGGTTGAAAACAGCGCAGAGTCGTCAGAAATCCTATACAGATGTTAGGAGAAGAGACTTAGAGTTTGAAATAGATGATTGGGTTTATTTGAAGGTCTCACCCATGAAGGGTGTTATGAGATTTGGCAAGAACGGGAAGCTTAGTCCCCGGTATATTGGTCCTTACAGGATATCCAAGAGGATTGGCAATGTAGCTTATGAGTTAGAGCTACCGTAAGAGTTAGCAGCGGTGCATCCGGTATTTCACATTTCCATGTTGAAGAAGTGTATGGGCGATCCTTCACTTATCATACCTACTGAAGATATTGGTATTAAGGATAGCTTATCTTATGAGGAGATTCATGTTCAGATTTTAGACCGCCAGGTTCGCAAGTTGAGAACTAAGAAGGTAGCATCAGTCAAGGTCTTATGGAGGAATCAGTTTGTTGAGGAAGCTACTTGGGAAGCTGAGGAGGATATAAAGAGGAGATACCCACATCTCTTCGAATCCAGAGAAATTTCAAATTAAGGTACTAATCCTTTTCTTGGCATTTGTTTAAGTTGACTTGTTGTGTTACATATTGCATGTTGGGTGTTTGAGTTGAATGTTAGATGTTACACCCTTAGTCTACTAAGAGTAATCTTATTCGAGGACGAATGTTTCTAAGGGGAAGATATTGTAACACCTCGGTTTTTGAAAGAACTAGAATTAGAAAGAAACTAATTTGAAAATAGCAAAATCTAAAATTTGGCAAGTTGTGCTAAGTATGAGTTTTGGATCAGCTTCAAACGACCATAATTTTCAGTACAGGATGAGTTAGGTAGCCCATAAGATATCAAATGAAATGTCTTAGAATCCTCTTTCCAACTCCACCGAGTTTGCTAATTTTTGAGCTCGTATGAGGGAGATATGACTGTTTGAAGTCGGGCTGTCTAGTTAACAAAATTTGGTAATATCTAGGGGTCTAAACTTATTGGGTTCAGTTTTACAAATCCTAAAATACGTTAGGTCTTTGAGAGAAGTTTAAGAATAGGAGACAAAAAGGAGAAAAGTCAAGTGTTCGTCAAGTTCTTGAAGATTTCGTTGCGGATTTCGCCAAGGGTTTGATCCCTAAGAGGTATGTGAGTTCACATAGCATTGGGTTAGTTCACCCACGCGCCAATCTTGATTAATTCGGCATAATTTCTTTCGTGAAAGTAAAGGATTTGAGTTCTTGATGAGTTTTGTCGAAGTTTCTTTCGTAATCTTGATTGTTGAGGTTTGGATAAGTTCTTGAGATAATCGTATGAGTTTTAAGATTGTTTTTTAGTAGATTCTTGTGTACTATTGTTGGATATTCGAATCTAAGTGATTGGGGAAGAAACCTTTCGATTCTAGGTGAATTAGGATCGAATAACGAGTAAGAAAATTTGTCAGATTTTCTGGGAAAAGGGGCGGGGCGCCACGCCACTCAGTGCGCCCCAACCCAGGCTCTGTAGTTTAAGGTCTGGAGCCCTACGCCACTCAGTACGCTAGGGTCGCCAGGTCCTCTACCCTTTCCCACTTCTTTCCGTTCGAGTTCCCTCGAATCGTACCTATGTTTTCTAGTTGATTTCTATACTCTAAGGTACGTCTAAACATCGAGAGATCATCCATAACATGAGATCATAACCCTTGAGTCCATAATTCAAATTCAAGGTAGTGCTAAGAGTCAAGTCTAGAGAGTTCTCAGAATCTTTCCAAAAGTCTTTTACAATGGTTTTAAACTTGTTTTAAGACTTAAGCATTCAGTTTGAAAAAGAGTAGAGCCGAGTTCATTTCTTTAAAATGTTATATGGGAACTAAGTATTTCCAAAGAGTAAATATTTTTCACATTTAAGATGAGAGGAATCCCCGATTTCCAAAAAGAGTTTTCATGAGCAGTTCTGAGTACCATCTCTTTTAAGAGATAGATTTTTTAGTAATAATCTCAAGCCACAGAGAAAGTCATGTTTTTAAATATATGAGCTAGTTACATTTCTAGAGTAGTATTGAACACCGATATGGGGACGAATTCACATAACTTAAAGTCTCCATAAACCATGTAGCTAACGTGGGTAGAGAGGGTCATATTTTTTAGATGATTTCTTATTGATTTTAAGCATAGCTTAGTGGATCCACTTAGTTGAGGAGTTCTATACACCAGCAAAGCATAGAACAGTTCTGGCAGCGTGGGTGGGACGTTATATCATCGCATAGCTAATAGTGATGGTTGTCGGTTAGAGAATCTCCCACAGAGTTACTTGTATTTTGATATACAAAACTAAGTTATTATTGTGTCTTTAAATACACTGAGTTGTTATTTACATGTTTTAAAGATTTTCCTTATATTGCATGGTAAGTGTTTCTTTCAGTTCCAGTTCAAGCTTATGTCTTGTTTAGATTTCCCCTCGCATGCTCGTACATTCCATATACTAACGCAATTTGGCCTGCATCTTTTATGATGCAGATAAAGGTAACCAAGATCAGCACCCAGTGCTTCATTGATCCAATTGAGCTTCAGAGTTGTGGTGAGCCTCCTTGCTTCCCGGAGGATCCCTTGTTTACTTTATTCATTCTAATTTTATTAGGATGTCGTGGGTCTTGTCCCGACGTGCATCTCAGTTAGTAGAGGTTTCATAGATAGACAGTTATAGATCATTAATCTTGTTCATTTCAGTTATTGATGTTTGAGATTTGAGTTGCCACTTTGGCTAGTTGAATGTACATATCTAAAGCATTCTAAGTTATCAATTGAGACATTTCAGTTAAGATTGTGTTTCAGTTCATTTTTATGTTGAGTAAGTCTTCTGCTATGAGTTGAGCCAGGCCAAGGGTTCGCTTGGGGCCATCAATGGTTCTCGAGTGCCGGCCACGTCCAGGGTGTAGGCTCGAGGTGTGACACTTAGTGTTGGACTAGTTCGTCCTAACGCCGTACATCTACTTTAAAATCAGTAAAAGAGTAATCTAGGATTCTATCCCTAGATTTGAGTATTCTTGATATGAGTTGATTTTGAGTTCTTGAGTTCCTATTCTTTTTTAAATTCTATTCTTAATTATTGAATTGCTATATGTTATGCATTAAGATTCTTGAGTTGATTCGTTCATATCTATATTTCAGCATGAACCCTATGAATTCAGTATTTTTTAGATGAGTAGTATTGTTGAGTTCTATGTTCTTGAGTTCTGAGTACTGAGTTTCCATATTGCTATTGAGATCCCTGAGTTGAGTCGTTCATGCCCATAATTATGCATGCACCCTATGAATTGAGTTATAAATCTTAAGAATCAGATTAAAGCCAACACTTGAGTTTTAAACTGAGTTTTTGAGGAAGTAAAGATGAGTTTTGAGAAAAGAGTTTTCTAAAACATGATTAGTATGACAATCAAGTATGACATCAATGTTTAAGCAGTATGGTATCTAGATATACCATCAATGTTTATGTAGTATGACTTCCCAAGTCATCAATGATCATATTAAAATATGATATTGATATGTTTTTGAGAAAGAGTTTTCAAGTATGAATTGAGTAAGAGTATAAGGGGACTAAGTATTCCCAAATGTATCAGTTTTTATATTAATAAAAGAGACATTTTGATTTCTAAAGAAGTTATGCGTTTTAAACATATCTCAAGAGCAGTTACCTCTTTTAAGAGGATAGTTTGAGCAATTATCTCAAACTAGAGGAAGAGTATATTTTTAAACATTGAGCATGAGTATATATTATTGGGAGTAGTATTGAGCACCGATATAGGGATGAGTTTAGACAACAAACATTTCTCATAAACCATGTATGCCAACATGGGTACAGGATCATACTTTTTAGATAAATCCTAAGTGTTTCGGGCAGAGCTTAGTGGATCCACTTAGGTGAGGTGTCATATATCCCAGTAAGGTATAGGACAGTTCTGGCAGCGTGGGCGAGACGTTATATCATCATATAGCTCATAGTGAAGGTTATCGGTTAGAGGATCTCCCAATAGAGTTAAAGTGTATTTTTATATATCACTTATTATGTTGAGTTCATAGATGAGAAAGTATTTTGTAAAGTTTTAAATGATTTAACTCATTTATTTCTTTACATTCAGCTTGAGTACATTGTTATCTATTATAGTCCTTTCTTTCAGTTATTTGTTATTCATCTATATTACATACTCGTACATCCAATGTACTGATGTCATTCGACCGACATCTTTTAATGATGCAGATACAAGTTGTTAGGATCCTCAATAAGAGTCTGTTGAGATCACTTCATCCGCTCGTCTACTTATGAGTGAGACCTCCTTGCTTTCGGAGTACTCCAGTTTTATGAGTTGTTAGTAGTAGTTCTTTTGAGGAGTCGTGGGTCTTGTCCCGACACTTATCTTTGTATAGTAGAGCCTTCATAGATAGATAGTTTTGGAGAGTCTTTCAGTTTTAGATATTTTATTTAAAACTTATGCTTCATACTCAGTATATTCAGTGAAGTTTTGAGATTCAGTAAACTATTTTTAAATATTTCTTTCAATTTGATGCTTATGTATGCTTGAGTTAGTCTTCCACTTTAAGTCAGTCAGGATGAGGGTTGCTTGAGGGTCATCAATGGTTCTCGAGTGCCGTCACGTCCAGGGTTTAGGCTCGGGTCGTGACAAACTTGGTATCAGAGCACAAAGTTCAAGTGTCCTAGGGTGTCTATGAAGCTGTGTCAAGTAGCATCTTATTTATGGTTGTGAGGGCCCCACTTCTTGTTGATATTCCTAATATCAGAATTGTGTCTATGACCAATGCTCATACACTTCAGAGAGATTCACATCTATGCTTAGTTTCCAGAATGAGGGGCAAAGACTTTAGCCCATTGATTGCAATCTTAGTCCATAAAGTTATGGATATTAGCCCATTCATATAAGCATTCATGCTTCCTAGTACGCTCAGTCTCGCAAATTCATGATTTGATCTTAATGGGTAGAAAAATAATGTTATGTCATGCATATTCTTATATCAGATTTCTCGAATAAATCGTGCTTATGATATTTCACCCTAAGCTCTTTCAGTAATCCTTTTCAGTTTTGATAGCGATGTTATCGATAGTAATTGAGTAATGATAGAAGGAGAGGGTTGATGTTCCTTATTGTGATAGTGGTGATGTGCTTATTCCATCTAAGGTTATAAATGTGGAGGAAGAATGAGATGAGGTTTTACCATGAGTAATAGTTAAATGAGAGCAATTAGTCAGTTTTTGGTAGTAATGCATGAAAGTTCAGTTGGTAGAGATGATGAGAGGATGAGAAATTCTTAGAAAGTGGGTTAGTAGGAGTCTATGGAGTGGTTAAGGTTCTAAGCTTAAATGTGGCGTTTTTAACATGTGGACAATGCATGAAACATTAGGTGTTTCGTGATATGAGCTCAAGGTTAGCTGAATGTTGCGGTAAGGAGTAGTGTTCTTGGGATGAGATTTCTTAGAGAGGTATAGAACCTGAATCTTGTGATTTAGATCAGAATAACCACCCTATGTTAAGTACTTTGTGATTTTGAGTTTGGCTTGAATATAGTAAGAGTAACCCCTTTCTATTCTCAGTCCAGCCGTCATTCGAGGATGAATGATCCCAAGGGGGAGATATTGTAACACCTCAAAAATTTCTAAGTTAAGATCCGAACCATTCTTCATTTGTGAATAAGATCGTACCAGGTGATTCTTAAATTGTACATATATGTAAAGGTAAATTCTTTAGTGTGTGAATGATTTTGGATATCAATTAAGGTCACTAGAATCTCCTAGCACAAAGTTGAGTTGAAAGTTTTCTTACCGATTAAGTTTTGATGTAACATTCTAATTTGGTCAACTTCAAACAACCATATCTCTTAGAATATAAAGAGGTATGTGGCACATAACCTATAAAATTAAAGGTATTTGAATCTTCTTTCCAACGCCACCAATTTCGCAACAATCTAAGTTTTGAGTAAAAAGTTATGACCATTTTAGTAACCAGATATAGTGTCGTTAAAACGTTAAAAAGGGTCGTTTTTGTATTTTTACCTCTAATAAAACCCTAAACGAATTTTTTGACTAATTAAAGACACAAAACAATCAGATTTTTATCTCTTAATCCATCATTCTCTTCTCTCTCAAACCCTTAGACAAAATCCGAAGGAAAAATCAAAGTAGAAGACTCCATTCAAGAATCTTTCAATCTTTTTCAAGTTTCTTCTTCAAGATAAGTCTTTCTCCAAGAATTTCATTCTTTCCAACTCAAATTCCTCCATACAATTATGAATCACTAATAAAAATCATATTTTTTTTGCCATAGAGTTTCAAGAAACTAATTCAAGAAAACTCAAGAAAGGTTTTCTTGATTTTTCTCCTTCAAGCTAGGGTTTCAAGGCTTCTAATCAAGTTTTTCTTCAAGATTCTTCAAAAATCTTGTTCTTCCAAGTATGTAAGGCTATCATAGTGTTGGACTAGTTCGTCCTAACGTCGTACATCTACTTTCAAATCAGTAAAAAAGTAATCTAGGATTTTATCCCTAGATTTGAGTATTCTTGAGATGAGTTGATTTTGAGTTCTTGAGTTCCTGTTCTTTTTTAAATTCTATTCCTAATTATTGAATTGCTATATGTTATGCATTAAGATTCTTGAGTTGATTTGTTCATGTCGATATTTCAGCATGAACCCTATGAATTGAGTATTGTTGAGATGAGTAGTATCGTTGAGTTCTGAGTTCTGAGTTCTGAGTTCTTGAGTTCTGAGTACTGAGTTTTCATATTGCTATTAAGATCCCTAAGTTGAGTCGTTCATGCCCATAATTTCGCATTAACCCTATGAATTGAGTTATTAATCTTAAGAAGTTTTTTAAAGCCAACACTTAAGTTTTAAACTGAGTTTTTGAGGAAGTAAAGATGAGTTTTGAGAAAAGAGTTTTCTAAAACATGATTAGTATGACAATCGAGTATGCCATTAATGTTTAAGTAGTATGGTATCTAGATATACCATCAATGTTTATGCAGTATGACTTCCCGAGTCCTCAATGATCATATTAAAATATGATATTGATATGTTTTTGAGAAAGAGTTTTCAAGTATGAAGTGAGTAAGAGTATAAGGGGACTAAGTATTCTCAAATGTATTAGTTTTTACATTGATAAAAGAGAAACTTTGATTTCTAAATAAGTTATGAGTTCAAAGATATTTCAAGAGCAGTTACCTCTTTTAAGAGGATAGTTTGAGAAATTATCTCAAACTAGAAAAAGAGAATGTTGTTAAACATTGAGCATGAGTATATATTATTGGGAGTACTATTGAGCACCGATGTGGGGATGAGTTTAGACAACTCACATTCCTCATAAACCATGTATGCCAATATGGGTACGGGATCATATTTTTTAGATGAATCCTAACTGTCTTCGGGCAGATCTTAGTGGATCTACTTTGTTGAGGTGTACAATATCCCGGCAAGGTATAGGACAGTTCTGGCAGTGTGGACGAGACGTTGTATCATCATGTAGCTCATAGTGATGGTTGTCGGTTAGAGAATCTCCCAATAGAGTTAAAGTGTATTTTTATATATCACTTATTATGTTCAGTTCACAGATGAGAAAGTATTTTGTAAAACTTTAAATGATTTAACTCATTTATTTCTTTACATTCTGCTTGAGTACATTGTTATCTATTGCAGTCCTTTCTTTCGGTTATTTGTTATTCAGTTATATTACATACTCGTATATTCAATGTACTGATGTCATTCGACCTGCATCTTTTAATGATGCAAATACAGGTTGTTAGGATCCTCAACAATAGTATGTTGAGATCACTTCATCCGCTCATCTACTTATGAGTGAGACCTACTTGCTTTCGGAGTACTCCAATTTTATGAGTTGTTAGTAGTAGTTCTTTTGAGGAGTCGTGGGTCTTGTCCCGACACTTATCTTTGTATGGTAGAGGCTTCATAGATAGAGAGTTTTGGAGAGTCTTTCAGTTTCAGATATATTATTTAAAACTTATGTTTCATACTCAGTATATTTAGTGAAGTTTTGAGATTCAGTAAACTGTTTTTAAACGTTTCTTTCAATTTGATGTTTATTTATGCTTGAGTTAGTCTTCCCCTTGTAGTCAGCCAGGATGAGGGTTCGCTTGAGGGCCAGCAATGATTCTCAAGTGTCGGTCACGTCCAGGGTGTAGGCTCGGGTCGTGACAATACCGACTCCAACCAATCAATTTGGTGATTGATGATGATGATTGTGAATACATAGTTGCTAATGGTAATTGTGGATACATAGTAGTTGGTGATGATTGTGGATATATAATAACTGGTGGTGATAATGATTAATAATATGTAGTAGTTATGAATGGTAGTTGTGATGGTGGTTGATGGTAATTAGTGGCCACAACGTAATAATTAAAGTTGGATACATGTGATAGTTAATATTAGTGGTGATTATTGAAAGCAGTGATTAGAGATACATGGTGGTTGATAGTGCAGTTGTTATGATAATGGTGGTTGATAGTTGTGATCATAACTGAGGACTTATTGTAGAGACTATTGATTTTAATGATTGATGAAGGTAATGATTGTGGTTGAAAATGGTGGTTATAGATAGTGGGTGATAATAGTCGATAACGATAGGAAGCAACGATTAACAATAAAATGAATAGAGTAGTGGTGAACCATTTTTACAAAAGTTCTTGAATGGATAACATCTTAATCGTGTTAGGACTTTGTTACATATCTTAATTATTTTTAGAAAATTATTCAGATCTAATACGTGATTGTAAGGAAAAAATTAAAAGAATTTAATTAGGGTGTGCATTCAATTTTTTGGTTTGATTTTGTATTTGTCGGTTTCGATTTTTTATTATTGATTTGGTAAAAGTGCAACCCAATTCGAGTTAAAAAAAATTGGTTTGATTCGATTTTTCTCTTTCGATTTGATTTTTTTCGATTCGACTATTCGATTATTTTAATAATTAATAACATAATCAAAATTATATTTGCATGTTGAAAATTTTGACTCAGTTTGGTCTTTATTATACAGGTAAAATTAGAAATCCACAACTACGTACATTGACCCAAAAGTGCAAGACGAAGTAATAATATTGAATCAATTAAATATACTTTAATAATATTGAATCAATTAAATATACTTTCTTATTTACGTCACGAATAAAATATTAAAACACAATACTTAAAAGTATATCAATAGATATTCAAACATAAAATATAATAATTCAATTTTTTTGATTTTTCAGTTTTTAATTTTTAAAATTAAAAACCAAATTAAAAAATTTAAAAAGTAAATTTTTAATCCAAAATTAAACAAAAAAACAATTAACTAAAAACACAATCCAAATTTAAATTCTGTTTGATTTGATTTGATTTTTCAATTTAATCCGAATAATACACATCTCTACATTTAATAATTAAAATCTAAATAATTAAAATTCAGATCTAAAAGATAAACTCATTTAATAACTGATATTTAAATGCTTAATATTTAAAGTACCTTTATTAAATACAAACAAACGACGGCTTTACACTTTCTATGTGGTGGAAATCTTACACATACGTTTATTCTTATTTTTCAAAACCAAACAAATTAAAGCCTTATGTAATGAAACTCATACACAAGGAAACACTTATCTAATTAAATTGCAATCGAAAAGAGGTTCATCAGATCGATAGGGTTATGCAACTTCTTGGCTCGAATGGTGTTGTTCGTTCGCGATGGAGGTTGTCCTTTCAGAAATGCTCTAAAAAGAGTAAGAGCTTGTGAAGGAGAAGTATAAGGAACTTCATGAGCTGCACCTCTAACTGTAGCAAATGTTAAATATGTTACATTTTTGCCTTCTCTTACCCCTCCATATGATTGACTCCATCCTCCAATCTGCAAATTAATCAACAAATTATATATACACATGTTTTCGTTGTTCGATCCCAACAACGTAGAGATGAATCCAAATAATAAAAATGTCTTCAGTCTAATAGTTTAAGTTTTTAGATGAGAATGTGATACACTTTAACATGATATCAAAGCAGACAGAGTTCCTGAGATCAAATTTAAATAATGTTGGTGTTTATGCATTTGAATATTAAAATTAAAATATTAAGTGCATATGTTAGTGGGTATAAGTTGACAAGAATGTGGTCTTGTAACCACTAATTCCACCCATTATTCTACCTCATTATACATTGTAACTTATATAACCTTTAGGTCATTCATTTAACTACATTATTATCCACATTATTCTTATTCATTACAAAGAAGAATTTCTCCCCTATAAATAGTAGTGTTTCTTCCTTTGTGAAGTGTATGTCAAAAAAGATGAGAAGTGTGGAAAAATATTGTAATGTGTAGTGAGTTAGTGTAGTGAAAGAAAGAGTTGAAACAAAGAATAATATTCTAAGTCTTCATAAGAAAATATTTATATGTTGAAGGAAGGTGTTCTTATGTGGAGCTTTGGACTCTTAAATTATCCGGAGTTGTTTGAGTGGTACAACGTTGTTGGGTTGTTGTATCCTGGAGGAGACAAGTCAAGAGACATATTGTTGGATCGGTGTAGATTATGCCGCAGTGGACTTGAATCTCCTTAAAGAGAACGAGATATCCGCGCCTCAGCCTAAAGATTTGTTTATTCATTTTTGTAATTTTATTTTCAACTGTAATATTTTATATTTGTGATATATTACACCAACAAATAATAAAAAGTGTGTTCTCCCTAACAGCTTAAGCTTTTAAAAGAGATGGTCACACACTTCTACAGTTGTAAATAAATGTTTTTAAAATTCTTTTTGTTGTATGATCCAAAATTGAAAACAGTGGATGTATTCACATACCTGCAAGCCATCGTACCAAGGACCATATTTGTCTAATGCAACTAGCTTTAAATCTCTAGCAAGTAGTTTAGCAATTTTCCTAGTTTGGGTCAGTGGGATTTTTGTATCTTGGTCTCCACTGGAAAAAAAACAAAACATAATCTTATTACAGAGTAGCAGCAATAACAAAGTTTTAAAAGTACCAAGACTAAATATATACTTGTTCTTTACGAAGGAAAATGATCAAAAATACCTCTGAACTATTTAAAATATTTAAAAGTTACTCTCGGTTACACTTTTGGCACAAAAATATCCTCACCGTTACTCAACTAAATTAGAGGGTCATTTGAGCTAGTTGACTAACAACAAGGGCACGTTTTTGCTAAAACCGTAACAGGGTAAAGTTGACCTATTTAGAATATTTCGGATATTTTTGGCCCTTTTTCCTTTTTACAGGGCATGAACACACTCAAAGTTGGCCTCAACTGACAAGTAAGCACTCTAACTTTGAAACTGCACATCTAGATATATCTCAACTTAATCTCAACTGACAATTTAACTATCCAACTTATCCTCACAGTATCTTGTGGACCTCTGACGCTGACATGACACATAAATTTTGGAGATGTCTATATAATTATTTTATAAGTTGTGGCAGAGTGGAGACAAGTGCAGACACAAATTTGGAGTGTTTACTTGTCAGGTGAGCCAAGTTTGAGTGTCAGTTTAGTATTATGTCTTTTTACAATTGTCATGATCAGAGGAAATTTGATTATAGTAACTTCAAATGTAGTAATAAACTAACCTGTAAAGCAGAATTTGGATATTCTCTTTTAGAATATTTGACAATAGAGGTATAACATTTATAGCTAAATCACCTCTTTGATACTGACGGTGCCTGCAATTTTTTGAGATTTTAACATACAGACTTGTTTAAATGTATGTTTTGTCTAACAGCTTAAGCTTTTAAATATAGAAATTTACACGCTTCAAAACGCGATAGAAAGTAAAAGGGGGAGAGAACGGACCCCAAACAAAAATCCCAGGCATATGGCAGGTGAGTGGTGTTAGCATGTAGTGCTTTTTGAACTTCTGGCTTGTTAAGGTACAGATTTATCCTATCAGTTAGGCACAGATCACCAATTTTTCGCACGTCCTGTTAAAAGGAATAACTTCAACGAGTTAGTTCCAACTGCGAAGAAAGTTAAGGGAAAAGATTCAAATTTACACCTTTTCATGTATTGTGGCAAGATTTCCAAGGACTCCTAGTTGTCCTGCTACACCAGAAGATACACATATTGGCGCGAGCAGATCGCCCATATCTGTATCACTTCCCATCTCCTCATTGGTGAGTTCCCACACTTCCGAGCACTCGTTAGACATATTATTATGTATTGATTCCAACAACAACCTCGTTTCGTTACAAATTGTTCTTTTCATAGTAAGTAGCTCATCAGAAATTGCACCATGTGACCATAGATATTCGGAAGACTTAACGCTTATTTCAAGATCTAGAAGTGGATTCCCCAGCTGCAAAAGTCACTGGATAAAGCGAAGATTCGAATATAAAACAATTAATCACTAAATAGTTCAAGGGTAATGTCAATATTACTGCAATTGATTTAAGCTTGATAGGTTTAACATTAAGCTTTCTGTTGTAATCAAGCAGCAATACTGTAAGCTGTGGAATATAGTGACCTAAAAAAACAAAAACAGAACAGTTAACGAATCTTTGCAACCGAAAGAGCAAAATGGACGTAGGCGAGTAAAGTCTTTTGTTGCTCGGACTCTTCAAAAATGTCAACATTGTGTGTCGGATCCTCCAAATGTGTACTACTTTTTGAGGATCCGACACGGGTGTGACAAGTTTTCGGAGAGTCTGAGCAACATAAAAGTTCAGATATATCACCTGCATAACTTTCACCAGCTAAGAATAAATCCAAGTTCCTATATTCAGGGAATTTCTCTAACCAGTTGAGTAGAAATTGGAGATTCTCCTTTGCTATATAAAAGATTAAAAAGGTACAAAAGCAGACATATTTAATTGCATTGAAGTACCAAATATTATTAGCTATTTCTGGAGAAGTGGTGTACCTGTTGCAATATCATCCCAATTGATGTAGTCTGAGCTTGTATTCGAGTATGAAAATCCTACTCCAATCGGGGACTCAACGTATAACATATTCGATTCTGTTTCATGTTATAGCAATCGAAATCAGTCACTGTTATCCGATTTTCGGGGTAATGAAATCTTTTCAATATGATCATTCAAGATTATAACAACAACAACAACAACAAACCCAGTATAGTCCCAGAAGCGGGGTCTGGAGAGGGTAGAGTCTACGTAGACCTTAACACTACCTCAAGGAGGTAGAGAGGTTGTTTCCAGAAGACCCTCAGCTCGAGTAACGAACAAGAGCAGCTAACAGAACAATATAAAAGTAAAGAGGACATAGAAAATAATATGGAAAACATAACCTAACATATTAAAGAGGGGCAACAACCATAACCAACTAATGTGATAACTGAAGCACAGTAAATAACGAGGTATAACAAAAGTCATAAGATAGGGCAACTACGAGACAAATGCTAAAAAAATATGGATCAAGAAACAGATACAATGCACCAATCTATCCTGCTAGGAAATGAGACAACGCTCAGCTACCTACTAACTTTCTACCCTGAAAAAGAAGAAGAAGAAAGAAACATTACCTAAATTCCAAGAATACTTGTTTTTTATTAGGCTCCCATCTTTCCCTGGCTGAAAAGGACCATGTTCCATAAAAGCACCAAACCCCACAGATGAACAACCAGGGCCTAACAGATTTGATTTCAATCAAATTAATATCTTCTTAGTTGATCAATTCTTCAAATGAAAATCAAGATCAATAGAGAAGTGATATATGGCTCGAACTCTCCAAAAATGATCCGACACACATGTCCATATTTTTGAAGAGTCTGAGCTACGTAGAAAGAAATGTACCTCCATTGAGCCATAGAGTAAGGGGGAGTGATGTTGCATTTTCTGAATCCGCTTCGATAAAATAATAAAAGAGAGCTCTACCATGTTGAGAATTTGTAACAATATAACCAGAGTGTTGTTTGAAGAATATATTTGGAGGTTGTCCAGGAAGAGCAGTTATGAGCTCACAACTTGATTTGTAGAACAACAAGTAAGAAAAAAAGATACACAACCATGGAACCATTTTCATGACTGAACATCAACTATAAAGATTGATATCTAATTATTTAAGTAATTATACAGAAGGCCATATGGATTAATTAATAAATAGTACATCACACTGACATAAAATAATTCATGCCAGATATGATTCAATTATTTAATAGCCAATAAAGTCTTGGTTATAAAGGCCAGATGCTCTGACCAAGGATAGAGCTAATATGCTTCATCGAAAAATTATACTATAGTTAAAATTATTCGTTTTATATATATATAGTTGATGTTAAACGTGTGTTTGGTAGGAAGGAAATTTTGTCATGTTTGGTTGGTTTAAAAGTTTTGGAAAATATTTCCAAATCAACTTGTTTTCCTAAATGATTTGCCTTCAAAAATTAAGAAAAAAATATTTTCCTAAACTCTCCTCCAACTTCAAATTACAATTTCTTTTCTTACCGAGGATCTCTCTATTTAAAAACTAATAATTAATAATTTGAAATTTTATTTTTAAAAATAGTTCAAATTCTAAAATTTTCGATCCTTTTACGCCGCCCAACCCCTGACTTTCCCTACCCCAAAAAAATAATAATTAAAAGTTTGTTTTTGAAAAGATTTAAAATTTTCATTTTCTTTAACTCATAGCTACCCCACCCCCTCCCTAAACAAAAAATTCAAAGTTTGATTATAAAAAAAATCAATTTTAACTTTTTGTTTTTTTTGGGGG